>VXAY01001630.1:2095748-2112299 GCA_013399855.1 Oxyruncus cristatus | reverse complement strand
GGTGGCGGTGCCGCGGCGGGCGCTGGCGGGGTCGCCCCGCGGGCGCGGGGCCGGCGCCCTGTCTCTTTAATGAGCGGCGCTGCCGCCCGGCTGCGCGGAGCACATTTCATCCTGTCATCGGGTCGCGGAGGAGGAGTTTGTTAATGTTCAGTTTGCTCGCTGGATCGATGTTTGCTGGCATCGCCTCGCCCTGCCTGCGTGTGTGCGTGTGTGTCTGTGTGTGTGTGTCTGTGTGTCTGTGTGTGTGTGTGTGTGCGGGTGTGTGTGTGTGTGTGCGTGTGCCCGAGCGCGGGTGTGCGTGTGCGCGCGTGTGTGTGCGGATCCCAGATTTCCTCCCATCCAAAGCCTCCCTGTCCTCTCCCATATCACTCACTGCCTGGCATCTGACAGCACGGAACCTGCAGCGCTCCGCGCACACACACACGCACACACACCCACACCGCACACCCGGGCACCGCTCCGCCATACAGCTCTGCGAGGAGGAGGAGGAGGAGGGCAGGACAGGGAAGGGAGGAAGCAGCCAGCCCCACAGTCTTTCCAGAGCTGCCTTTTTAATATATACATATCTATTTTGTTATTTATTTATTACCATTCTCTTGGCACGGTGGGCGCCTTTCATTTGCTCCTGAGCTTGGATGTCTGAATCAAAGCAAAGCAAGTGTTGCAACAGTTAAAAAAAAAAAAAAAAAAACCTACCAAAAAAAAAAAAAAATTGAAAAAAAAAAAAAAAAAAAAAAAAAAAAAAAAAAAAAAAAAAAAAAAAAAAAAAGGAAAGAGAGAGAGAGAGAGAAAGAAACCTAGATCTGTAAAATAAAATAAAAACCAAACAGGTTCCTATCAGTGAAGTGAAAAGGAGGGGGGCAGGGGAGGCTTGAGGGGGGTGCTGGGGAAGCAGCTGAGAGGCAGAGGAACACGGCTCAGGAGCGTCTCAGGGCTCTCGGATCTGGGGACAGAAGTGAGATTGGAGAAAGTAGAGCGATGCCAAGGAGGAAACAGCAAGCACCCAAACGGGCTGCAGGTAAGGAGAAGCCATCCACTTACACAGCCTCTGTCTCTTCGCTCCTTCCAATCCTACCCCCCATCTTTATTATTATTTAGGGTCACCCTTGCTTTTCCGGGCTGGATCTTTATTTATTTATCCCCCCTCCCCCTCCCTTTGCCTCCGTAACTCCATGGAGCCAGTTTCATTCCTTATTGCCAAGATCTTTACTCTGACATGGGCTGTCCCCTTCCACCCTCGCCGCTCCCCCGGTCGCTCCCCGCTCCCGCCGCTCCCGCTCCAGCCTGCCCTGCCCAAACTTTTACCCCCAACTTTTTCCCACTCGGCTCCCCTTCTCCCCCTGCTCTTTCCCCTTTCCGAACCGAAAGCAGCCAGTCTCCCGTTTCCTTCTCTCTTTAGTATATTTATTTTTTTCCCCTGTCTTGATTTTTCCCCCTCCCGGTGGTTTTTGGTTTTGATCCGTGTGTTTCGCGAAGTGGGTCGGGGTGTTTAATCTTTTATTTCGCCGTGTTTCTGGTGGCAGTTCTGGCCGGGTGTGTGTGTGTGTGTGTGTGCTGTGTGTGCCTGAAATAGTACAGGGACTCTCTCTGCTGATGAACCCGGTGGGGAAGTTCAGCCTTTGATCATCAGTGGTGAAAATTGCAACAGGAAATAAAATGAAACGTTCTGACTGTTAGAAGACAATCCACATTTTCAAATCAAATCCTTCTTTTGTTTTGTAGCCCAGTTATATATTTGCACATGCCAAGTGGTTTTGCAATTTATTAATTTTTTTTTTTCCTTAACAGAAGAAAATAGTTTGCAACTTTGGAAGTGTTTTGTTTGTCGTTGTAGGGTGTTCTTTTTCTTTTGGGGGCCAAGAAAAAGAAACAGATGAGTGGGCCTGTATAGTAAATCTTTTCAAAGAGTTTTCTTTCAGGCTGCTTAATTGCTTTTTATTTTTTTTTTAATAGTGTGGTGGGGTTTTGTTTCTGGGAAGCGCAATATGGAAGTTCATTTTTCTTCTGCCAGACCCACCCACTGAAAAATCAGCTTTCCAGTTGATTGCCAGCTTTGATTTGACATTTGATTGATCACCTGTCATCTTGCTGCCTTTGATCTATTCATTCTTGATATATATCAATAAATCACTCACCATGGTAACCCAAGTGCCAATGACGTAAGGCTTGCCCTCTAGATTCTCTTAGCCAGACATGCACAATTATTATCTTGTTTGGCTTTTAATGTAGGCGGGTTTTTTCCCTTCTTTTTTCCCTTTGTGTCCTTCACCGGATTAGTTCTTTAAAGAAAACTCATATTTTACGTCTTTACTTTACAAACGCTTTGTTCGTTTTTCCTCCCGCTCCCGAATGTTTTCTGGGTGTAGCACAGGATATGTGGGACAAAATGTATGGACAAGTTTAGTGGCACACTTGAATAAACTTTGAAAAGTAGTGCTTGGGAGTCATGCAAAGGTAAATGACATTTCAGAGAAACTGGGACACGCAGAACTTTTTCAAACTTCCATATTTTGCCGTTATTCCTGTAGGTGTAGGACAACGGTCTGCAGGCAGAGGCTTTTGGGATGTGAGCAATGAATGTACCTATGCAGGTTACCAGCATGATTCCTGGCAGGCAAAGATCCCAAATTTATGGTTAAAACCATAAATAACAGTTACATTAGAAATTCATACTCATATATATATATACATATATATATATGTATTCAGGAGAACTCTCCGATGAGGTGCTATTATTGTTTTAGTCACAGAGAGGTTTTATCTGAATAAGGCATTAACATTTTCAACTTGCAGGATAAATAGCTATTTTTTCATGGATGCTGATCATCACAGTGACAGTGCTAGAATTGCTCCTTTTTCCTCTCTGTCAGGAGTGTGAGGCTTCATTTTTTTTTTGGTTTTCAAAGCAGAATTTTCACTTGGAGTGTGTGTAGTATCCTTTTGTGGAAGGGGCAGCCTGTTCTTTTTTAGGAACACGGGCTACAGAGTAAGTCAATTTTTGCGAGCAGAGCCCAGGCTGTTGTTTCCCGGGATTTCCCTGCTGAGATACAGTAAGATGTGTTTTTATCCGGAACACAACAGTATTTTTAATATCTTAATGATGAGGGAGAAACTCGACTGACCACGATTAGATCTCGCCTTTCTCACTCTCATTAGAAAACGTGCATTGCTCTTCAGTGATGCATTTCTTTGATTATATTTGTTCTCAGCTCAGTGTTGTTTCAGGTGAGCAAAATACTGCAAACGCAGTCCAGTTTCATCCAGCATAACTATTTGAAGTAGGTTTATACATTTGCAATAGTTCTCCTGCTTTGAAGTTGTATTTGTGTGTTTGTGGGGGGTAGAGGGGGTTTCAAAGAGCAGACGTGCCTGTTGTATATAGTTCTTAAAACTGACTTTCATTTTCAGGGATAGTGCTGAGGTTCTGTTTTGTATGGTGAAAAATACCACAAAGTGACAGGAGACAGACTGTGCACTAAGAAATGAATCGCTCATCAAGGCTGATAGCAAAGCTCCTTATTCCGTTTATTTAAAGGAGTTAATACATTATATATTACTTAATTTTCACTTTCATTTATTTTTAGTTGTACAAGTTCAAAGGTATCAGTTGCACTGCATTTTGTCTTGATGGCAGCAGAGATATTGAAGAGAAGTTTGCAACTTTTAGCTTCTTTAGCTAGTTCACCTCCAAGGGAAGAAAAATGATAAGCCTTATGATTCTGGACATGCCTGCTTTTGTCATTGCTTAAAATTAAATACTATGCACAACTGTAAATAATTACTGCCATGCACTGACTTTGAAAGCAGGTTTCTAGTTTGATTAATGAATAATGTAAAGGTTAGAGAGACCCGGCGAGTGAATCAGAAGTGAAGTCCTGCTGCTTGATGAAAATCTAGCTAGAGGAATATACATGGCAATTTTGTCCTTTTCTATTATTAATTTTAAGCCTTGTATTCCTAAGAAATATATTACAGGCCATTGTAATGACACAAGGTAGTGTAATTGGATAAATGGGGCACTATTTATGTTTGATGATGGGGATTTTTGATCTCAGATTACACTTTTAAAGGCACTTTATTTCACGTCAACGCCGCAACTATGTCAAATGCATTTTGATCTTTGCGGGGCCGAATCTTTTCTGAATCATCATTCCTTTTCGAGATCGTCATTTCCATTTCGATAGTTCTTGAGGCAGATATTTGCAGCTCTTTGCAACAGTGCCTGCGTTAGTATCATACTCGTGTTTACAATAAACAGCCCATTTGTGTTGGAGCTTTCACCCAAATGAATCACAAAGGGCTTTACAAACTCTGGGCCTAATCCTTCTCTTGCTCAGGTGCAAATCACAAATAGCTTTACTATCAGCATCAGTGCAGTTGCAGTGAGTACTGGCTGCTTCTGCGAGTAAGAAGAGGCTCAGGCCCAGAAAGTATTTCATCCTTCAACGAAATGCAGCCACCTCTGGGGTAAAAGTCTTGTAACGATTCCATAACAAATGGTAATATATTAACAGAAGGGTGGAAAAAGGGTGGGAGCAAAGCAGAATTGCTATTCAGATTTTATTCCTAGGGGTATGAAATAGCTTTCAAACACAATTTCACTGGATTAAACTCTCCTTTCCCCTGCAGCTTGTTTAAATGTGCATATTTTATTTTGTGATCATGAATTGCTAGTTTGCTTTTTTAGAGCCTGCAAAGGGGAATCTGGACTTAACGCCCTTTCCGGCTGCAATTTTGTATTGCTTCTTTTCTTTCTCTCCCTGCCCCAATAGACTATCTAAGAACCAAAGCTCAGGAAAAGTACAGCAGAAACAGATATCAGACACATTTATTCTGTTTATTGGAGCCGCAGAATAACAGGATTTTGGTTTTGGAAGAGTTCTCATAGAGCAGCGAACAGAAAACCAGTTTGCAGGGAGTTCTTTAAAGCTGCAGTTTGCACCTTACTAGTAAAGGTTATTTAAAACATATTTAGAAAGAAACATATTTAGAAAGTGAAATTCTGCTTCTGCAGAGAGCAGAGTAAATGACCAGCAAGGTTTGATATGTGTATTTCTGTGGTGAAAGGAAGCGAGAGATATACATATATATATATTCTTGTATATATATTTATTAATAACTAAGAGTGTTGTGGCTGTTCATGTATTATTTGTATCCTTTCTAATAGGAGCAATAGAAGCAGATTCCAAGCAAACAGTGCTGAATGAAACAGTAGAAATGGCAGCGCTTGTTTTGTTTAAACATTCTCCAGAAAAGCAAGTGCACATCAAACCCACCTAAATAGTTCATGCCTCAGAACCTTTCACTTACTGTGCACATCACAGTGCTGACAGATGACAAAAAAGCCAAGGTGTTCATCAACAAGAGGAGCCTTTAAATCCTGGTTAGTTAAATATACTCCAAAATAGGTACTTTTGCAACTAAAGAGGCACCAAAATTAGTCTCCATCTGCGTTCAATTCTGGAATCGGCTCCTCAGCCCGAAGCTGATCTGTAATTTTTTTCCTATGTCAGAACTCAGGCCTGAATGGGACCATTTGAAACCACGTTCATTTTAGTGCCTGTTTCCTCATTTCAGTTTTACTCTCATGTATCAAAGCCCAGTATATCACCACTGGATAAGGAGTGGGACTCCCCAAGAGTTCAGCCCCCATGACTGTGAAACAAAAGACGTTCCCTTCAGTAAATGACACAATTTTATAGCACTTTTGAAAACATGCTCACTGTCAGAAATTCTTCTGCATAAACGCTCTCCCTCTTCCGTGCTCTCTGACTGAAAAGCCCATTTTCTTCAGATCAGCAGGATTTTGGAGCTTTGTCCTCCTGATTTTTGCTCTCATTAGTAGCACCCACCTCAAGGAACTCTTTCCTCTAGAAGAGGTCTTCTGGAGTTCCCCCGGAGCACAGGGCCAGGGTGAGCTTTCCTCCCTTCATTTCACTTCCCATCTCGATGAGGACATCACTCGCAGAGAGCAACTCCAGACTCAGGGAGAAAAAAAAGCTGTCAGTTGCTGTGGCTGCAATTCCCAACTTAGCAGCAGCAGAGGGAATGGAACTGTACTCTATCAATTACAGTTGGAACCAGAGGCTAAACACTTATTGTGTTAAGCTATTGTGCAGATCTTAAGAGCTCAAATGTAAAAAAAATACCATGTCAGCTCGCGGAGGGGAGAATAAGGCCTGGTTCTTGCACTGGATGACGTATTATTAGCAAAGGCAAAGTCAAATTATTCAAATTCTATTTAATGCCTCTCGGGTTGAGATGTTTGTACCACATTATGCCTTAAAAAGGGGGGATCCTACAGACTTTGCTGCTAAAATAAGCCTCTGCTTTTTCCCTCTTCTCTGCAAAATGAAAATATTTGGGAAGTTTTACCTCTAAAGCGCGCCCATGCAGGCAGAGAGACATTTTCATTTGTCTCTGAATCTGATACAGGAGTCAAGTGGAAACACATTACACTCTCAGCTGAAATCTTACATTGCATTTGTGCAAGAGCAGTGATTTTTCATTACCTATTTAATTACAATAATTTACATGAGAGTGGGCCCAGTTCTGCAGTTCTTACTCAGCACTTTGCTTCCAAGGGTAACTGGTCTGTGTGAGGACTGTCTATGTAACACTGGGCTGTTCAGCTACAAAATTTGAGGTATATGTTCCTTTATCAACATTTTGCCTCTGAAGAGGGACCAGATTCTCCCATTAAACTTTAAATCCAGGGAGAGTTCTGTTTGTAACTTCTGTTCCTAACGCTTACATGCTATTCTTTCCTGAAGCCTGTATGACTGAGAGATTTTGCTTGCTCGGCCAACTTCCCTTCTCAATCACGTTTCCTCTCTCTGTGTTAATTACTGAGCACTGTTTCTGGGTACCAGTAGTTGAGATGGCCTTTTAAAGAATCCTTTTTTGCTACGCGGTGGTAACGCCGTGCACAGGGGCAGCAGCTCTCGAGTAAATGCATGAAAATGGCTTTGAAAATCCGAAGCCTAAAAGTTCCGTGTGGTTTTAGGGACAAAAAACAGTTATTTGTCATTAGGTGACTTCTTTTGGATCTTGGAACCGAGTAATTTTTGCCATGTTATAATAACTGCTTCTGCAGCTCAGAACTACCTTGGCAGCGAGCTGTGTATTTTTTAAGGTTTCAAGGAGAAACATCACAGTGTTTCCCATTAGATTTACACATCCCTCTTTAACTGCTGCTGGCTTTTCATCCGTCACCTTGTGAGCTTTTTCAGGCAAAAAAAGAAGTGGAAAAACTGGTCTTCTGATCTAAGTGTTGCATTAAGTGTTTCATTTAGAAAAATGAAGAGAATCTTTGTTTCCCTAAAAGAAATGTTTCCCCCCTTTGCCCTAGGAAAAAGAAAGGCACAACAATAGCTTTGAAATGACAGGGTTTGATTGTGAAAAATACATAGTTTGTAACGTGCAGCGCCTGATGGTCCCATGTATTGGTAAAATTCCACAGTTTAATAGAACAAACACTCCTAAATGTATGGGAAACGGATCCTTTCCTGGCATGCACACATCCATACCTGCAAGAGAGAGAGAAAGGCGCCTGTCTGGGAGAGGGATGCACCTGGAACGCTCAGTTGTTCAGAGCAGGTTTTAATTATTCCACCAATATTTGCCCAAATGTCAGAACGGTGCTGTTAGGAGTGGTGTCCCCTGAAACTCCTTTGTTAGGGTTTATTTTCTTTAAACCTCCAGCTCCTGGAGTCTGGTAATTATGCAGGTGTCCAATATGCATTTTAAAAGGAAAATTAATTTAAAACCCCTTGCTATGGAGAACTAAGGAGCTCGAAAACATTCAGGCTTGAAGTTTCATGCCAGAGGAAAAATGCTGTGATTCTCAAAGTGACTGTTTTCAACATCTGATCGTTTTCAGCTACTCTCATGATTTTTGAGGTTGTGCATCGTGATTTTTGGATAAACAAGGCTGGCAATATTGCTTTTGAGTGATTCTGATGCTGAACTGATGTGTGTGTATAATTATACTATAATATAATTATAATAGATAACACCAGTAAACAAAATACAAACCATAATGATGGAGTGGAGTGGAGTGAGTTGCAGCTCTGGGTTTGTATTGCCATAAACAAAGCAGTCTGGAGAGCTCAGACCATCGTTTCTCGAGAAGTGACTTTCAACTGAAGTTTTGTGGAGATTGCATTTAGTGCCAATTAAATCCAGAGAGTTAATAGCCAATAACTGTTCTTTAAAGGATAAATACTACGAGCAATGCACAGCTCACCTTTTCAAAGTGCAATCAGGCTGCACTTTATTGAAAAAAAAAAAAAATTACAACTGGCAACATTAATGCTGTATTTTTATTGTATTAATGCAAATGAGATGCTGACTTCTTTCTTTCATCTCCATGGCTTGTATCTATTAGAGCTGTATCTCATTCCTTTCTGTGTCTTTCCTCCCTGTGTTCTGTAAACTGCTTTCGTCTAATGATCCTGAGGCTCATTAAAGTTACTCCCGATGCTAAAGAGACTATGGGAGATATCCTGAGCTCTAGATGGCTGTAGAAAAGCAAAACTACTCAGTATTTTGGGGAAAACTAAAACGGATCTACACTTCCATTCATTGGGAAACTTAAAATTGATGGGTCAAACAGGAAGAAAAAACTTACAGGAAGGATAGAACAGGAAAGAACAGGTCATTTTTAATAGACAGCCCTACCTGACAAAGATAAAAAGCAATAAAGTTTTAAGGAGCTTTCTGCCTCTTCCTGCATCTCTCTCAAAAGACTCATTTAATTGAAAAGCCTGTTGTGCTTGTTTTTATGCATGTAAAAGAGAAAAGGGACAATTTTGCACAGGGCCTAATATTCCAGCACAATATAATTGGAACTCTTCCTGCCTGCTTTTTAAGTCTCTCTGTTCATATAAAATTAAGACCCACTTATCTTAAATTGTAGTAAATCTCATTCAATATTGCTTTCATAACTTAAAAAAGGCTGTTACATATTCCCAAAGCAACTTCGCTGAAGCGATAGTGGGTCTGTTTATGTGGAATCACTACAGAATTTCTATTGGGGGAAAAAAAAAAAAGGAGCATGGCACAGTTCTTGTTTTTAATGAAAATAATTAAATTCTCTGGAATACCTTGATAGCTAAGATTTTTTTTTTTTTTTTTCAGTGAAACTCTGCTTAGAGGGAATGAAAATCTGCACATTGGTGCAGTTTGGTGTGTGCAGACAACAACCCTATTTCTATCACTCGCCCCACTCTTGGACAGAAGGAGGGTTGGGGTTTTTTTGGTAGGAAAATTTGACTCGGAATTTTCCATATATATAAATAATTTTCACGTGAATCGCACAGGGAATCACCACCACAATTTGTAATGCCTGCAGTTTTCTTTGTACATATAGGAAGAACTCATTTACTTCCTGCAGTTGGAGTGGATTTCACAGGAAAGAGCTGGATTTTTTTATGATGTGCAGTTTTGTATCGAAGAAACGTCACCTTTTGCCAGATGGTATATTGGTCCACCAAAATTATTTTTTGGTGTGCTTTTCAGCCATGTCACAACATATACAAGCACAGTCAAAGTAGCATTAAATTAGCAGGTGAGAGGAGAAAGAAGCTAAGTAGTTATATCAATCATTAGCATTAAAAGCTAAAAAAATTAAAAGCTTTCTGGTGCTTTTGATGGGCTGCATGGTTCCTGCTCATATTTGTGTGCTTTGTTAGGAAGTGCAGCAATATTTCTTCACACTTAGTACCTTTCTGTCAAGGATTTCTTATTAATGGTGTGTATTCCTCAGGATAAACCTAGTGATGGAGAATATTTTTCCCCATTTTACGGAAAGGCGAATTGAACCCTCCCTGTGATGGAGGAAGAGGCACTTTGCTCATGTCCAGGAGCTCCCAAAAATGGGAAGACTCACAGTCTGGAAAAGCAGAGCTCTGTTCATTGTGTTAGCAAGCCAAGGGAGCTTTACTAGGCAATAGTTTTAGACAGAGTAATCAGGTTTTTTACTTTCCCTAAATTATCCTCAGATGCGTTTTTGGCCAGCGGGAAGTTTCAAGACCAGGGAATTTGGTTACGGTTACTTCTCCTCTCATATGCTGTTCTCCATTTGTCTGGCAGACCTGGGATGTGTCTGTATATAATGCATTGCCCTGAGAAATATGTAAAACCTGCTCTAATTGCAGCTAAACAGGACATACTCATTTTCCTCCACCCAGACTGCCAGAGGTGGTTGGAAATCGCTGAGTTTGAGGCTCAGCTTCTAACATTATGGGTCTGAATCCTTACATGGGCATCTAAAGACCAATTTCAAATTCTGCATTTTCAGAAGCTTTTAGCACCAAGCAGTTCCCACGGACCTTCCTCAGTTCCCTGTCTTGTGTAAGCTGGAATTGCTGGACTTCGACGAAGGGCAGTGCTGGTTTTCTAAACTGGAGATGTGTGTGTGTTGCCTGTCGAAGAAATATGATGCAAGTAATAGCCTGTGGATTCATTAAGGATTGCTTATGCTATTTTCACATGGTGTTAGCTTTCAGGAATGCTCATTTCAGCCATTATATTGTCAGGAACTCAGAATAAATTTTAGGGAATATAGGGCTGATCTGCCATACCTGGGAGACCACCTGCTACCCTCTTGAGCAGAGGCCAGAGAGTTTGGTGCTGAATCACCAGGTAGGGCTTTCTCTGGAGCTGGGGACTTGGGAAGCTCTCCCATGGCTCCTTTTCATGTGGAAATTAATGCTTGCCTCTATTTCTGAATAGTAGGTTATTAGAGTTCTTATGCAAATTCCCAGGATGGGAATTTGTCTCTCTTTGATAATTGATATAATAATATATATTTTTAGTGGTCCGAAGTCCTTGAGCTTGAGCCTTGTATACGTAATTTATGTTTATTTCTTACTGTTATTAACTGTAATTTAGTTGTTGGCGCCTTTCATTGCCTTAGATTGAAGGGAGTGTCTCTACCCATTGCCCCTTCATAAACAATGCCCTTTCAGGGTTCCTTATCCTGTATCCTTGCCCAGACATTTCCTAGCCTGTCAAATACTGTCATTTTATTCCTTACAGATCATTCACAGTACGTCTCCTGTTGCACACACAAATAAGGAACAAATGCAATCAGGATGCATCATCGTTTAGCATAACAAATAAAAGCCGATCTGTGCAGATTTGCCTTAAAGTGTCTCTTAATATGTATTGTCAAAATGTCTGAAGATGTCTCTTACTCATAAGCGTTTAATTATTTGTGACAATTAAACTAATATTCAGAGCAGGGGGAAAAAAAATGAGGGTATTAAATATTTTCTCTTGTCAAAAGCTAACAAAACGTCACCTGACATAGCAAACTCCTTAAATTTTGTGTTTCAAATAGACCTTAGAACTGAAAAAGCACTTGAACAAAATTGCAGGGCTCCATTTCACAACATGGGATTCACTGTGGAATTTGAGGAAACTGTACTTTAAAACTAGACCAAAATTTAAAGGCATGTCATTAAAGCATATATCAGTAATGAGCAGCTGAATACTTGATGATTAAAAAGGAGTTATATCAATTTTTAAGTCTGTGCTGAATTTTATGGCCAAGGGCCCCTCTGACTGAATCAGGGACTCAGATCTGGGATTTGTAGCCTCGCCTGGTTATTGTTTTATTTGAGCATGAGAAAAAACAGCTCAAATAAGACAATGCAATTCATCAACCTTTTCTGTGTTCAGAATTGTAGATTTATTTTGTTGGTTTTGCCTGATGATCCCTCTTCCTGGATAGATTGGCTGAACTGGAGAGGCAACATGCTGTGGATGGGGCAGAACGAGTAGGCAACGCTGACGCTCAGGGCTCAGCACCTTCACCTGTGTTAAAAGTTCAGCTAAATGATAACCAAAAGGGGCGAAAAAAATAAAGAGGATCTTGAAAGGCACAGAAAACCAGCAGGGGCCTTGAGTGCTGTGTTGTATGGATGTGGGAGCACTGGATAGCCCTGGGCACGGCAACAATAACATCTGTATCGAGGGCTCATCGGTGCCTATAGTCCAGATTGTTTGGGGTTTCCTGTTGAGAGGTTTGATTTCTACTGGTTCTAATGTTTCCACTTCTGAGCTGCTCAAAGTAACCATTTCCATTATTAAAATCTGTGTTTTCTTTCCTAAAATGTTCTTCCTGTAATTTAGGGTAGGATGTTATTTGGCAAAAAAATTAGAAGACGTTCATCAGGGTTTATTTCAAAGCTGTGGGACCACTGAGCTTTCTGGCAGTGACGTGAACATTTTTCAGAGATATCTTCTGCTTTCCCTGAGAAAATCCACCCAAATTTGTCTGACTTATAAAGCCTAAAAGTTGCTGTTGCCAAAGAATTTTTAGAAGGTGACACAGCATTCTCCAACGTGCCATCTCCACCACGCATGCTCTGTTCTTGGTTCCTCTTTTTCAATTACATTCCCTTAAAAAAACGTTTGAGCTGGGGATAAGTAGGACAATTGCCTTCCCTGCTGCAGGGGCAGCGATGGGTCCGAGCAGTCGAGGAATGACGAAAAGGTCTGTACGGTGTGTTTAGCTGAAGCCCAGGCCCTGAGGTTGGAAAGAGGGGAATTTAGGGAGCTGAACATGGACAAGCAGGGGCAGAGAGCATGACATTATCAAATATCCATAGAGAGTGATAAAAATGTAGTCTTGACTCTTGCTCTGTCGACGTAGAGCACAGTGTTCAGCATTAGCTGGTGCAGCGAGCGCGTCCAGATCGAGACCTGGGTTGGAGCCAGCGTGGTTCCACACGTGCAGCTCCCAGGGTTCCTCGGCTGGCTTTTCCAAAGCCTGCATGCATCCATTCCTCATGGAGGGGATGAATTGTGCAGGAAACCAATGCACCTCAGCTGAGGAACAGGGATTGCAGGGCCGCTGATGGGCTGGGGTGGGAGCGCTCGGCATGAGGGGCCGCCATGTCATGGCGCTCATGAGGTGGGACCTTCTTCTGTGGGGAAAAAGTGAAAAAAAATAGCTTGGAATTCACCAGAGCTCTTGTCCCCCATGTCTGTTAAGTGGCAGCCGTGAGGTCCTGTCCCAAGCCATGGAGCAGGCAGCCCAAGAGGGTTGCAAAAATCCATCGAAATGAGGCAAACTTTGATCCCTGGCTGGGAGTCGGGAGAAGATGGTGGCACTGAGGAGCAGGGCTGCAGCTTGGGTGGCGAGAGTCGAACAGGAGGATTGAAGAGCTCAGGCAATGCATTGATAGGTTTATGGAAGTCATACAGAATTTATAACAATATATAATATATACAGGGCTGTTGAGAGGTGTCTGTTGGTGTGTGAGGTGGGGGAGCCGGTCAGCAGGCGGGGTCTGTGTGGGGTCAGGGCGAAGAGCATGTGGACGTTACTGGCAGTTGAGTGGCTGTGGTACAAAAGCAGCTCAGAGACAAGACAAAGACTCATGCCAGGAGTTTCAACCACAGATATCTGTTTAGATAAAGAGGGCCTGTTAGTCTGAGCGCCTGAGTTCTCCTGCCACAACATGCCCATCGCAGAGGGCTGGTCCTTCTGTCGCTCTGTGGGTACCTACCACGGGCCCCTGAGGCTCTGACTCGGTTTTACTCGGGGCAGGGGGTTTATTTTATTCCACTTGCTGTCCTGTGGGACATTTTTCCTATAAATCAAGTCTTTCTACCTGAAAGTCAGCGACAAAACTTGAGCCAGGCTCGGCAGAGCAGGTTGTCTTCAGGATATTGTACAGTTTTGTGTCACTTCCAGCATTTGTGTATTTGATAACTAAAATCCTGAGAATGGTGATCTAGAAAACAGTCACCCCTGCATTACTCTTTTGCTGTTTCTGTGAACTTATTAAAGATTTAACAAACTTGTGATTTTGATTAAACAGAGGTAAATCATTTGGAGAAAGAGTTGCGAAGAGGCAGAGGAATGTTATGATGCCATCAACATCTGGGTTTCCACTTGTTTGGATTAGGGACATTTTACCTTAATCATTCCCAAACATGTCTGCTAAAATCCCTTCTTTCGTTTTTTATCACCTGTGAGGTACAACCAGGCAGGTTTTCAATTTCTGTTTGTGTGTTAGGGTAAAGTGCTGAAATTTGTTGTTACAGTGAGTATGTGAACAGTCTCATATTCGCCTTCATTCATGATAATTGTTTGGAAACGTTTTGCTTCAGTTAAAATGCACTATTTTCAATATATAAAGTATGTACACAGGAACAAGGGAGTGATTATGAGTTTCTCCAAGGAAATAATCATCTCTTAGCCATCATCCTACAGCTGGGAAAGTTCTAATACATGACATCTCTATAATTTAACCTAATAATATTTTTTTTAACAGTGATGTAATGGGGAGAGTGACCTGGACTTTGTAAAAGTTCCCCTACTTACTACAGATTCCCAAGGGTAATGTAACATTCTAGACAGTGTTTTATATGCCCTGATTAAAATGTAACATATTTTTGCATTTCCTGTGCAGTGACCTGTTAGTGCTCATAGACAGAACACTTAAAGAACAGTTACAAGGAGACATTTCCAAATGTGCCTAATATGGGCGAGTTTTTATAACATTCTTATTTCATTTGAAATTGCAGCTACAGCAGGAACCATTCAGACGGTGCATTGATTTAACTTTTTAATCCACTGTTTTGCTACGTCAAGTAAAATAAATGTTTGTTTTTAGCTCCCTTTTTTTGCATTGCTAAAACTCGTAACTACTTGCTTTAAGCTTGGGATTCTAAAGGGAGCTACATTATCTGAGATTTAAAGCTTGCTTTTTGTAGCTGCTTTCTCACAACTCCCCCAAGAAAAAAAAAATACAAAAGTACAACTTTAGCAAAAAGGGCTTTTATATCTCTATCAATTATAGAAACACCAGCTGCAGTAGATTACAAATGTGTTTGGCTGATTGTGATGTTGTGTGGGGAAAACTGTCACAAGGAGCTGGATTCTGTTCTCCCCGGCAGCACTGGGATGTCGCTCAGCTCCCGGGGCTGCTGTCAGAGCTGGAGTGGGCAGGAGCAGGATCCAGAGTGCTCCCTGCCAAACCCAGCTCAGCTCTGGAGCACGTCCTGGCACCGGGAAACACCAGGGAGCTGCTGAACGTGAGCACAAGTGCTGCCCGTGTGTCACTGTGTGTGCCTGTGCTGCTCCCCTGAGCTGAAGGAAAAGCCACAGTGGTACAGCTGCAACCTGGGCCAGAAACCCCTGGGGAGAATCACTCCAGCTGTTGTTGTCCTTTATTTTTTATATCGAAAGGTATTTGTTTACTTTTACTTTCTTGAAGAACAAAGTGGGGGGGAAAAGGCACCACAGAACAAAAATTGTTTGAGCAGCCCATAAAGGTAAAGCAACTCCAAGTCATGGATAAAAGAAATATGATATCAAGCAATGCAAGATGGGCAGTTTAGCATTTTTGGTGCTGTTTAGCTCAGGAAAAATTGAAGAATCAAAGTGTGTGCAGGTCATTATTGCTTCACTAATACCCTGGGTACAAGGGTAGCAACCCGAGGGCTCTCAGCTGGTTGTGCCTTGATTACTGTGTCATTTATCTTATTGTGCTTTGGGTCTCTCTGGGAGGACGTGGTCGGGCCCTGGTTTGTTTTAACAAAGAATCTGACATAGGAAAGTTCTGTGTATACTTTACAGTGAAAATGCAATTTTCTATTTTCATTTAATCCCAGGAATGTTGGCATTTTCCAGGCTGTCAAACAAGTGAGTGCACTGGAGGACAGTTAGATGTGTCTGTCTAGTTCATCTATCTAATCTACCTCGTTTCTAATGTGCCCATCACAATGGTGTCTAGGCAGAAAGTATCTGCCTTGATTTTGCTTGTTGTCTGTATTGGCTGTGGTAACTTAATTGTGTCCTAAGAGCTTTCATATTCATCTGCAAAAATAACAACAAAAACATTATCAGAATAATGATTCATATTCATACTCTTACTCAGAATTTCCCTTTCTCTTCTGAGTGTATTTGGTTAGTGGATTACTGCTGTCTTGTCTGGAAGACGTTATATTTTAGAGGTGTATTAAATTGGAGTTTTGCTTGAGTCAGCAGTGACTCAAAACTTCATTTGGCTATTAAAGTGAATTCACTCATGTCTTCTAACTTCCTTCTGCTTTTCTCTGTAGAAGTTGACTTCATCTACTAAGCCACCCAGTTTAGCATCTGCATCTGTTTTGTGACCCTTTGCCATATAAACCATAGGTAAAGGTAATAAAAAGTAATAGAAATTGTGGCTTCAAAAACTCTATCTTCATTTGCAAGCCCTGGTTTCTGTTACATTTAATTACTTCTCTCTCTGCCAATTAGGTGAAAATGCATGGTAAGACTGAAGTGAGTGGTTTTTCAAGAGCAGAGGCTGGAGGTCCACGCTGAGGGGAGAGAAAATCCCTATTGGTGTGCTGGGTCTGTGCCCGTGGTTGTCACAACCTGCCTGTGCACGTGGGGACAATGTGCTGCAGCGGCCCCGTGGTGCTGCCACCCAGCACAGTCATCCTGCGTCACTGGGACCGGGCACAGCTATTTTAAAACACGTCTGCGGGGCACACGGTGGCATCTGCCCGGCCCTGTGCCACCTTCTGCTTTGTAAAACG
>VXAY01001630.1:2010748-2090748 GCA_013399855.1 Oxyruncus cristatus | reverse complement strand
TTCCTCAATAATACGGGCGTGTTACGCTGCGAATTTATTCATGGTTAATAGTCAGTTTAATATTCAGTAATACATTTCCCAGCTAAATTTCCCAGTCAGC
This sequence comes from Oxyruncus cristatus, assembly GCA_013399855.1. Classification (NCBI taxonomy): domain Eukaryota; kingdom Metazoa; phylum Chordata; class Aves; order Passeriformes; family Cotingidae; genus Oxyruncus; species Oxyruncus cristatus. The sequence goes on along the minus strand of VXAY01001630.1, from coordinate 2,090,648 downwards.
TATCAGTCCAGGTGGCAGTGGTGTAGACAGGAGTCCACACATCTCACGTGTCACAGACAACTTGCTGTTCCTGGATGCGAGTCCAGCCGACCTCGGCGCTCAGCGCTGCCACTCCAAATTCACAGGATCTCAGACTGACATTATTTCTCTTCATTGCAACCAGGACTAGCAATTTTTCAGCAAGAAACATATTTAGGCCTGCTCTGCTGAAAGGTGTGAACATAATTTATTCTGGTTTCACTTACAAAACGTGGAGCCAGTTTCAGGTGGGCTCAGAATTTGCTGTTTGATGGTGTACCAAATGTCATACCTAAATACAGAAGTCAGTTCTATACTTTTAGTCTTTGGCACAGGTTACTGTTTAGGTAAACATATGTGATACCTTATCTGACTGTGTCAGAGTGTATCTCTCTGTAAAATTCCAAAGTACTGTGGGAAAACTACTCAATTTAATGGGGGATTTATTTCAGCCATGTGTGTTTTAGCAACAGCACTTTTCATTTAAATAAACCCCACTCGCAACACCTTGAAAATATGCCTGATGCTTATTTATACTGAATGCTTTTCCTTCCTCATCTGAAGAAAAGTTCATTTTATGGAGAGCAGATGTTTTTTAGCTTAATGCATTTTTATTCACATGTTTTAGCTTTGTTCAATAATTCTTAAGTACACTTGGGGATTCCAGAGCATGTAATTGTCCTGCAAATTCGCTCAGAGCCATGAGATGGCTCAAAGCTTGTCTGTCATTCAGCTGCTGGACACGGCAGTGGCCAAGTGTCTCTCTGATGACCCTTCACTTACGCATTTCTGAAACAATACTTGGGCAGCTTTGCTACAGATTCGTTTTACAGATTAGAGATAATCAGCAATCCCAGGTCAGGGCAACACTAACTGTGCAAAGAGCTGACCCAGAAGCGCAGGAGGGGAAATTTGCACTGGGGGAGACTGGTATGAAGGTTTGCTTATGCAAAAAGCATCATGACACCTCCTGTACTCTTTGCTTTTTTTTCCTGGAACTATGGATTTTGCTATGCCTTTGAAAAATGGAGCTTCGTATTGAAACCATACAAAGTATCTCACCAGGAAAGGCAAGAAAAGCCTTTTGTTGGAAACAAATTTTGGATTTTAAACTTTAAAATGTTGGAAAATATGAAAGAGTATGCGAGTTATTTGTTCTGTAGTGGCCCATCAACTGGATTTCTAAAGGGCTAATGTGGAAAAAGGTGTGATGAATCTGTGCATTTGTGTTCAGTGCTGCTCTGGAGGAGGAGAGGAACAGGCTGTACTGCAGAAGTTCAAATGGAAAATTATTGCTTATGCAAGAGGGGTCTGTAATTACCAGGAAAGTATGCAATCTTGTGAAAATAAATTGCAATAGATACATACATAGATCACAACATTTTCTGCAGAATCAGCCACTTAAGTTCACGTCTCCCAGTTTCATTTTGAATTTGAAGTTTGAATCAATCCAAAACTGCAAGGCCAAACTCTTTTGAAATTTCCAAGTTTCATCTGCTTTTGATACAAAACTCTCAACCATAAATTGACTTCACACTTTGTAATGAAACTCCAGACTCGGTGAATATTTGTGCTTTTTGTTTTATTGTCAAAGTTTGCTTTCCTGTATGAAAGTACTGCTTTTGCCCCTAAGGCTGAACTTGCATGAACCTCATTTAACAAATTTGCTTTAAATAACTTTTTCAGTATTCTCGGAGTGCTGCTACAAAAGAAATTGTGTGGTGAGTGGTGGCCTATGAATGCCCTAGAAGAGAAGAAAGCACACAACAGGCAGGCACAGACACATATGCTATTGTAGTTGGCATTTTCAGGAAGAATCTGAACCCATGTGTCTTTTCCACCCTGAAAAATGCCTGTTCGGCAGCAGTTTGAATGGTGCAAGAAAGTAGCTCCACTGGAACATGGTGATGAAACAGCTGCCAGTCAACCACTGCTTAATCTGTCTCTGTCACCCCAGATTCCTTCATGTTAAAAATGAGTTTATATTCCATTGGAACTGACCATCAGTTCCAATCCTGTATCTTCGCAGTCGCTTCCCCAAATTGTTCTTCTGGGCAAGAAATCTAATAACAAATGTGGAAAATCAAGTGTGAACGAGCTCCTTCCCTAGGCTGTCTTATTGAAATAACATTTCATGCAAATAATCTCATTAGTGTAAAGGTTTTGTTCCCGAGTTCCGACCAGTAACTTAAGTTCACGTGATTGAGCCGTGAGCTGCTGTGCAAGACAGGGGGATTTGCAAGGATGACCAGCACGAGATCCAGCATTAAACAGTCAGAAAGCAGCAAACCCCACTTCCTCAGGAGACTGCACCTCAGTCCTGCGGTGTGTCCTGCGTGGGGAATCACAGCCCCGGCTTTGGAGCCAACCAGGCATTTGTCAAATGTTTCACAAGGTTTGGAGGCAAAAAAAAAGGCAGATTTAATGATAAATTATCATGCACTGTCTCCGACATTAAAGGACATCTTTGGCTCTCTTCTCCATGGTGTAAATCAAGGTAATGTGTGAATCCTTTAAAGGTAACACGGAATTTAAAATGGAAAATATGAGAAGCTGGTAGAATTACTGCTAAAATCATCCGTTTATTATCTAGGTGTGCTTAATAGCCTGCTAGCTGATGAAAAATCATTTGCTAACCCCAAGGAATGGTTCATTTTCCAACTCAATCATTCAGCCATGCATTGGCCAGGGCTTTTAAAAAATACACCTTGTATTACTTCTTTTGTCAATGTCTGGAAATAATTTATAATAGCAATAACTTCCATTAACACACCTACTAAGCAGTTTAGTTACAACAGGTAAGATTTGTGTGTGGACTTGAGATGTTTTAATAGCAAACCAATTATCCACCAATGAATCCACCATTTCAAAGTGGTTTTTCGGTTGGCCAGAAGTTAATTCAGTTATATAGTAATTAATAGGCTCAGCTGTTCCTTGGTAATCAAGATCCTGTATATAGATTGGCAGGCTTGTTTCTTCTGTACATTAAGGTAAACTTACATTGCTCTGACAATGCACTTACAACCCTTAACAGAACAGCAGAAAAGGGATCTTAACATAATGAGGCTCTTTCCCTCTTGCCTCGTTAATAAATATTCGGCGTTTCTGCCATAGATTTTTTCCCAGGCGTTTCCCAGACTCTTGTCAGAGGAGCCCTTTCCAGTTGTTCACACAGCAATGGAGTCTGAGAGCAGCTGCTGCTGGGCTGCCCCACACTGAGGGTGTTATAACCCAGTTACACCTAACTCAGCCCCTCTCACCTCCTGTGCAAGGTGTTCCTGGAAAAAGGAACACTGGGGTTATTTTCTCCCCGTACCTGGAGGGAGGTGTTTAGGGCAATGCTTTGACAATACAGCTGGTTGCAGCAAATTTGCTGCCAGGGAGAGCACTCCAACACCTCCATCCTGGGCACATGCCCTCTACTCTTCCTCCTGGGCCACAACACCTCCACTCTCTGTTCCCAGCAACAGCCAGTTTGGAGTTAAAATGGCTGAGGAGGGGCCCTACAAAGAGAGTAAATTCAGTGTAACTCACTGATCTGGTTTACCACTTGGTCAGGTGAACACCAGCACCCCCAGGAAGGGACAGGAACATGTGTGGAACAGATCAGAGGACATGGAAAACTTCTTTTGGTATCAATTAACCATTAGATTTGCCCGGCTGGGTACTAAACAAATGAACCCTCTATAGCTTCGATTTAAAGAGGGGAGGCACTCCAAGAATGCCCTTAGCAAAGAAACTGCCTTTTATAGATGTAAGGGTTCCTACATGGTGCTTTTACAGGATATTACAGCTTGAAGTTTAACAAGACAGTTTTAAATTCTGAATATTTCCCTTTGTTCCTTTGATACCAGACGTCTTACTAGTGGGGGGAAAAAAGAGAAAAGAAAAACAGAAACCAAACCTGGAGCATCAGAAATCAGACCTAAGAAGATACTTTTCTTACTCCTTTGGATAAGTTCGTATGTTTTATCACTTGAATCCAAGTCAAAGACGCTTTTGGAAATCCCTGGGATTTGTGCAGAACAGGGAATGTGTGTTCTGGTGGTGGCTGCTGCTGTCCCATAGGTTTGCTGGGCAGTGTTGTTCTGCTCAGTTGCTGAACCCCACATCAAGTCATGTGTGCTGAGAGGTTCAAGGATCATAGAGTTTTCTTCAGTTTCTTGAACATGATTAGATTTTTTTGTAATTTGCATTTTTAGCCACTAAACAGTGATACATTATATTTAGAAAATGAGATGCTCTGAGTGTTAGCAAGATGTGACAGTGACAAATCTTACAAACGTTAATACTGAAACCCATCATAGTTCAAGTCCCACTTGCTGTATTATAGCTTACTTTAAGGTTTGGGAGGGGGAATATTCTAGTTATCAAGTTGCCACTGTTCAAATGCCATTTTTTTTCTCAATTTAGAAACAATATGCAGTTGTGGAAGCTGTATCTAGTGGTTATGAAGACTTTAGAAAAAAATACAAAAAAAAGTCGCTTCCCCAAAGGTCTCAAATAAGTCATAGATCTTCAGCTTTTGCAGTGTGTCCTACATACATCTCGTGCCTGTGGAGTCTGTGCAACTGTGCAGCCAACACCTAATCAGGAAAAAAAAATACATCCTGAGCTCTCTGAGTTGGTACCACTGGTGTTAAGTGTCTGTCAGATTTTCTGTTGTGATCACCCCTTCAGAGATTTATCACTCAGCTCTAATACCTGGCTCCAGGCTAAAAATTGGCATGCAAGAAAGCAGGTTTGGTTTAAAGATATATTGAAGCTGCACAAGTGGGGAAAGTCACTCTCTGGCTTCACAGTTCTGTTTTCAACAGTGTGTCTGGGTGAGAGCCTGGAGATTTGAGTCTCACTGCAATTCCTGGGGGAAGGGCTCAGGATCACACTCTCCTGGGATCCCACCTGCCTGCAGGAGATGCTGGTTTTCAGCTCCAGGCTCTGGCTCTATGGTCTCCTTCTGGAAGATGTTTGGGGGTCAGACATCACCCTGCATGTGCATAGGGAGCACTGTTGTTGTTGCACAAATGTTCACTTTGGGTTGGAAATCCCAGATACACCAGGCCTTTGACCCGACAAGGGACCAGAATTAATACTCCTCTGATAAGTGATACATTTCTCTGGGTTCCGAAATTAAAAAATAGCCAAACAAATATAATGTATAATAACAGCTGCAATGCAGGTAACACAGGACATGGCTCTACAAAGCACAAGCTGTTTTCTGATGTCTTCTGGGAGCTAGCTCTTGTCCCTCATGCACCAAGACTCACAGGATAACAGCACTAGCACTTGGTGTCTGGTCATCAGAAGCTGCATTTCCTCTTGTTACTTCCTTTACGCCAAGGTTTTGGCCTGACACTTTCTCTGCAGTTCCCCTCTGATCAGTCCCTCGATGCCCTTTTTTCATTCTGTGTTTTAGCCCAAAGTGCAGGAAGTTTTTTTGGAGACAAAGAAAGAAAAGAAAAATCTTTGTGCTAAAGACTTTATAGTTTGTAGGTTAAACCCCATGGATGTTCCATCCTGGATGTGTCTGAGTATCCCTCCTGGGACTTACCCTGGCTGTATGTTATTGGGGAAATTAGCATGATTTAAAACAAACAAAAAAAAAGGCTCCAATCTCTCATGGTGGCTGAGCTATCAATGCATTTATTACTCAGTCAGAACTATGCCAACACATTCTATAACAAACTCATCGATCTTCTGTTTTGAAAATAAGAACAAAATTATGCATTTCTTTTGTGCTGTTTGGGTTGGTTGTTTTTTTTTTTTTTTTTTTTTAATAAAAGCCAGTTATAGTAAATAGTAAAATATGCTAAATTTGCACATTGTAACTGCTGGAAAGATTTCTGAGTCTCTGTGTATGGCAGATATTTTGGTGTTAGCTTCTGCTGCTGGATAGAGGCAGCACAGATATATCTACTTGGGTAAAGCTGGGATTTCTACCAACCAGGGTTTGTACCTTTTGTCTCCAGAAGTCTCTCAAGGCTGCATTTCAGACTACCTGTTTTTCTAAGAGCAAACAAAGCAGATAGCATCCTTTAGCAGGCGTAAGTCCAACAAACGTCAAATTCTGAACATTACTTTGTGACTCTATTTAACATTAAAGCTGATGGCTTTTTGACAGGTTTATAGCTGACAACTTCCATAGCCAGTCATGCAGTTTGAGCTAATTTGATGAATCAACTTGATGTTCTATAGTCCCAGTTGGCTTCAATAGCGTATGTGCTCAATTTTCTGCTGGAGGTCAAAAATAAGCTTTGAAATTTGGCTAATCCCATCACATCCGCAGAACATGTCTGGTGGAAAAATCTTTGGACATGAAGTCTTGACTAACGCCAGAACTAGAAAGGAAAACTTAGCAATTTCATTAGACCCATCAATCATGAGCCGTGCAGGCACAGCAATCAGGGGTCTCATGTCCAGCAATTTACTGGTGAGCTTTCAAATGCTTTAGTGGTCAGGGTAGGAGGAGGAACATTCCTCAAGGCTGGGTCTTGTCCTAGAGGAAAATGGGTCTTATTGTTAATGTACTTTTAGAACAAATGCCGACTGAATGGTGGTGGGGAGAGAGAGAATGCCAAGATTTTTGATTCATGTCTTTCTGAAAAGATGGGCTCTGCCACGGCAGGGGTGTATGTCAGAAATGCCCTGCGCTGTGCTGATTTTAGAACTGCAATTTTTATGGTGAAATCATTCCCACTCATGAGACCGAAGCATCGCAGATAAGCAAGCAGCAGTAAATGCACTGAAACCTCCAGCACAAGTTTTGACATATTTCTCCAACCAATGTATTTGGTCCTTACCCATATTTAATGGTTTTTAGGCTTTGAATTTCAGTCTAACTTGATGCTTGCACTTTTGAGCGCTAATGTTGCTCCAAAGTGGAAACTAAAAGCTTCAGCTTTCATGATGGCTTGGCATTGGGAAGACACAGAAACAAATGCTGCCGTGTTCTGTCATGCCTTGGTTAAGCAGTTGTGGTCAGTGAAGGTTCCAGTACCATGGTCCTTTCTGGCTTTATCTGGTGTTAAATGTGTTTTAACTGTGTGTTGGTAAATCTGTCAGATATGCAATGCAAATGCTTTGAGAGGTCTGGCTTTAGCTCTGCTGTGTGCACTAGATTTTGGGGAGCAGGAGGATCTTCCACTGGGATGCTCCGAGAACCAAAGGGGACAAGACCTATGAGCTACACCTGGTTTGTGATTTGACTCCCAGGACACAGGGAGTGCTGGTGTGTTGGGGCAGGTGCTGCTGGAAAGAAATCTCCTGTCTCCTCCTCAGCAGGCTGAAGTACTGAGGCCAACATTTCTAAGTCATCCTCAGCAAAACTCACATTATTCCTGTGTTTGGGTTGTAGTTCTCTTAAATACAAAGATGTTCTTAAATGTAATGACAATTTATTGTCTTTTTGTGCCTGGGAGCCTCCTAGAAGTCATTCAATTTGAATTACCTGATATGTGCCTTGTGACTTCCAGCCTTGTACAGATTTTGGTGTCACTTGAAATGGCCCTTGGCAGCGGCTGGTACAGATTATAGGTCAAGAAAGGAGGCTGCAGAGCTGTCCCAACACAAGGAGTCTGCCTCTGACAGACACCCACTCTGTGCTTTTGTCTTTGGTTGCACGTGTGTTATGTTACAATGAGAAGGAAGAGTTTGGACACCCAGTTCTGTTCTGATCCTACACCTGTGTGAGGATGAACACAGGAGGTTTTGTGAGAGGACTTTCTTGTTCAGGGAATGCTGGCCTTGTAAATTGGATGCCTGTACACACACACATGCACACACACATATATGCTTTTGCCATGTGCCCTGTCCACAGCAGCACATTCCCATCACTGAACACCCTTCACCTCCCTCCTCCTGCGTTACACACACAAGAGAGAGCTCAGATGAGTCATGGTCATGGAGCTGTGTTTATTAGCAGGATGTACTGAATCACCAGATTGGAAGCAAGAAAAGTATCAAATACATATATATATATATATATACACACTGCCTCTGTGTGTGTGTATGTACTTTTGTATCCTATTTCCAGTGATTAGAGCTGAACTATTACTGGCACAAATTAGGTAGCAAACAGATCTAGGTCTGTTTTCTCTTTTTTTTTTTTTCTCTGAGTAGTAATTCACATTACATCAAAGGAGTGGATTTTTAAGAAACACTTTTGATTCTTAACTTGAATTTGTAACATTTAAATGATTTACAAGGAGAGAGTCATTTGATAAAGAATGACACAGAGTCTGAGCATTTATATGAATACCAAACAATTCTAATGAAACTTGGAGATTGGACTTTTTCCTATCAACACTTGAGAACATTTAATTCCCTTTTTTAACTACCTTCTTCTTGGTGTACATAAATATGTAACATTAGTCTAGGTTCACCTTTGCCTGTTAGTAACAAATTGTTCCCTGTGTATTCATAAGTGATGTTTCTGTGGTCAGTCTGTTTTCCTCAAGTTTGCCAGCGTGCTATTTCCACTTGCTTTTTTAGATTGGGGCATTTAATAAGAAGAAACAGCTAAAATAGCCTGAACTAGATTTCTGTCTCGTCCTGGGCTGACTGCAGAGTTGGAGATGAATTGCGTCAGCAGGTCTTTGTGGGGCCAGCTCAGCATCCTTTCTTTGCCTCTTGGATTTGACACCGTGCTGATGGGCCTGGTGCCAGCTCTGAGCAGATTGGGCCCAGAGTTCTTCTCGTTGTTCTCATTGAATCAGCAGCTGTTTGTGTTATCAGTTGGGGAACTTCAGTCCCTGTTGTGGCTGGTCCTGAAGCCTTCACCAATACTGGCAAAAAGCATTAAAAAAATAAAGTAAGACAAGGGGGTTGGTCCCAGTGGTTTTGCCTGCATGCATTGAGTGATGTGATTAGCAGTGCTTTAGCACCTTATTTACGATAAGAGAAGGAAATGACATTCTAGCTCAAAAATCCCCTGAACTTTAATCGGCCCAGTCTCAAGGGGCTTTTGTGTTTTTGCCTCCATTTTAATTTAAACTTTTCTATGTATTAGTTCGTGGGAAGTTTGAGACCTGTTTACCAGGTAATCTGATCAACACTGTGACTCACCCTACACTGAAAAAAACCCCAAAATGAGACAGGGAGGTGGGTAAGAGCTTTCAAGGTCAATGTATCTATATTAGTTGTGAAATGTCCTTCCAGAAAATAGCTGTTTGTTTTGCATGCGTGAGAGAAAGAGCTGCACGTGTACATGGACCACCTTGGGGTGTTTTACCTGGAGTCTCTGTGCTTCCAGGGGCCCGAGGTGCTGAGAATGCTCTGGGGCTTCCCCCGGGTCCTGTGGTGCTGGAGCCTTCAAGCTGGTTGAGGGGCTGAAGTTTGCTCTGAAGTGCTGGGAAGTGTCTGTGGATGGTGGAGAGCCTGTCCAGGGAGGAAGGGAAAGCAGAGAGGAGAAGGACATATAACTGAGAAGGAGATAACAATTGTGTATCCCCCTGACCAAAGTGTACTACGGGGCTGGATATGTGATGGAAGGAGAAGTACATTTGCTGGAGCAGAAGGTCCCTTCCTCGCCTGTGTTTTGATGTATCTACAGTGCTTTGTCTCCTTACGTGTTCATAAAACATTATGCATTTGAAAATAGCAGCTTTCCAAGTGCCATATGCTGAGAAATCTTAAGTACAGTCTTAAAAATCATGAGTGGCTTAGGGAGTTAATATTTTTTTTTAATAACACATATTGGATTCTTACAGTTTGCTTTCTACTTTTAGAGCTGGTATGTTCTTGATTTCAGGCTTTTCCCTGTGACCATAAAAGCTGCATGCTTTCTTTTGGTTGTTTTTGTTTGAAATGAAATATGAGAGGCTCACAAAACTACAGGACTGGAGGAAACAAGCTTTAAAGACAAGTACTAACTATCCTGAGACTGGTGATAAAATAAGTAGAATTGACTACACTGACAAATGGTCCTGAATTCACACACAGCCCCTGCCCAGTTCCACCCCTGATTTATGTGCAGCTCCCTCAGTTGTGCACATCAAAACCAGGGGAATTCCATGGGCAAATGGCCGAGCAGGAATACTTGTGGACAGTTATCAATCTTCCCTGTGCACACTTGGGATGTGCCTGTGTTTTGCATCGGCAACTGCAAATTCCAGGTATTTGCACATTTGTCACATAATAGTTGGCCAAATATTTGTTCTTAGCAGCTCCTGTTGCCGTATTGTCACATTCCTTGCTCGGCTGCTCTGGCACTGGAGTTCCATACACTTGTCATTTGAAGGGAACCATAATGCAAACACATTATGAACAACCCCAAGTTGGCACATCTTATTTTTCAGTTCCCAGTTCCAGGTGTTCAAAAGGAGAAGTCAGTGGTTACCCAGGAGTTTCTGATCAGCAGATCCTGTTCAGCTGTCTCCTGCTGAGTGCTCAGAAATAAAGGATTCAAGAATTGCCACTGGTTTTAAGCCACTAGTGCAGTGGTGCTCAGAAGTGTGGGGAGGTATCTCTGGTGGCCTAAATCTGCCCAGGATTCAAACTAAAGATTTGGTTTTATATCAGAACTTTCCTACCTGACTAACCTGAAACATCCCATATAGTTATAATGGTGGGGACTCAAAGCTGTGGTAAAACAAACATCATTTTTCTGTTTGCAACATCATTTGAGTACATTTTTCTCTTTTGGACCAAAAAGGAAGACAATTAAATAATCTTTCTGATTGAAGGACAAAGCTTGAGCTTAAGTCCTTCAAAACCCCATATGGTAATTCTCAAGTTTCCTTTTTGCATATGTAACTAGCAGATGCTGCAGTGGCTTCAGATTCCTCCCATACCTTCCAAAATACGCACAATATATGTAGCCTTTGTGGGTCTGGAGATTATATCTGTCAAGACTGGCTGCACGTGCAAGAAACATGATGGTAAAATATGTGGCAAGCATGGGAACTGCAGGAGCAAGGAGTTCTGGGCTTGAACCCTTCAAATGAGTCTGACACTGAACAAGGGGAGGGCTGATGCATTCAGGAAACTGCATCTCTTGCCCCAGGAAAATCAGATGACACCAGTAAATCTTCTCCCATTGAGTTTAATTCCACGTTTTATCTGAACTGGTTCTTCTTTGGGTGATCAGCTCTAAGTATCTCATACAGCTACAGAGATAATAAAATAACCCTGAGGCCACAGAGCAGGTCAGAGTCTCCTTGGGGTGCCTTTCAGCCATCTGTGTTATGGTGTGGTGGCACTGATATCTTCTGGAGACAAAATATTCACAGATTAAGGGGAAAACGAAGGTGATGTTTTTAATTCTTTTTAGTGAGGTTGTGGTGGTAAGAAGGGAAATGGTATCACGTGTATTTTCAGGATTTTGACCACACAATATGACTTGGTCACCAGTTTAATTAAGAATTTGTCCTGTGGCCCCACCCCAACTGTGACCACAAATGTCTCTGTGGCAAATATGACAGTCGATTACGTGTTGAGGGAGTGTTTGAAGTCTCAAGAGAAGTCTTCAGTACTTTATTGGCTTTAACTTTTTAAATCATAAAAAAGTTCTTAGCCACATCCCATTGTTCCTCTCTGGATCTGCCTGCTGTGTCTACCTTGCTGTGCTGGAGGAGAGGCATTGTCTGTTCTCGCAGCCTCTGAGCTGTTACACACGGAGCAGGAATTCACAGGCTTTCCAACTTTGGGAGAGTTTTCAGAGGTGCAGCACTTTGTCCTTTCCCCTCCCGTCTCTCTCCCTCGCAGTGTGTGAGTGCTGCAGCCTTTCATCACACATCCCTGCAGCTCCCAGCCCGGGTCTGGATCACAGGGACCAGGCACACACAGACAGGGCTTGTGTCCGCACTGACTGAGGATGTGTTAGAGCAGGACTCGGACTGCCTTCCTCCTGTCAGACCTTGGCTCTTTTATTCCTTTGCAGAGCACAATTTCCATGTGGGGCAGTGCAGGGCACTATTGATCTCCTTTCACTGGATCTGTTCGTGACTACTAACAGGCCAGATAGATCCAGATTTCTGAAGACCAAATTAAACTCAATTTTCTGAGTCAGAAAAACATGTTTGTTTCTTAGTTACTGTATGATGTGCTTCCCTGTTGACTTGAAATGTATTCTGTAATCCATGCATATGTGATTTTTTTCTTGGTACTCCAGAGTGCACTCTATAGATAACACTTTCATGGTATTTTAAATTCCTATATCTTGACTGTTTTCAAGAAATGAATATGATTTAACCCTCTTTAGAGCAAGGATAAACTTTGAAATGAAAACTAACATATGGTCTGTATGCTATTTTTGTAACTTTATTTTATAATTTCTGAGCTGATTTTGAGAGCTGATTATTATTTAACAAGCAGAGCAGGCTGTCAGCGTGGCTGCTGCAGGGCTGCCACGGATTAGCCCTCAGGTCTCCACAATCCAGCTGAAGGGAAGCACTGCAGGAGAGGGGCTGTGGGTCCCTGTGGTGCCCAGGGGCAGAGCTGCTCCCCCTGAGTGCCCGGCTGCAGCAGAGCCCGTTGGTCTGTCACTGCTCCTCACACCAAATCCACTCACACTTTTTCCCTGTTAAATACACTGCCTGTCAGGCTGCATTACAGTCCTTCATGATCCACTGCATTTGCTGTGTGTTTCCTTGAGGAGATCCTCCATGCTCTATCAAAGAAGACCTTTCCTCCTTCCCTCCCTTCTTCCTAAGCTCGTCTTTTCTGGCTTCGCTGCGTCCTACAGTTGCCAACCCTGGAGTTGTCCAGGAGGTCCCCAAACCAGCTGAAGGACCCATGAAATCCTCCCATAAATCAATGCAAGGGTATTCTGATAGGAATTCAGCTGCCTTCCCAGGAGCTCAGTGTAAAGAGTAAGAATCCAGAAAGAAAAAGCCATAAAGGAACCTTCCACCTTGGAGAAGGCAGTGGATACTGTGCAGCCATTGGCCTGGCTAATCTATCTGGGGAAGCAGGGATGGATAAATGTGGATGTGCTGTCAAAACATGTGAGGAATCCATTTGCACATTACTATGGAAATTTTTTTCTCAAACAAAAACTTCAAGTGCAGATGTCTAAGTGTTGCAGGCCCTGCTATTTCATCTTTTGTGTGATGTTGTCTCTATTCCCAGTAGACCCCAAGACTACACCTCAACTTCACTGCTTCTGCATACAAATATTTGCCTGAAATATATAGTACATTGTAAGGTCACTTGCAGCTATGCCTGGAAAAATCAGACAAAAATCTGAACAAGTTTTCACAATTGAAATTAAGTAGGTCAAGAATCCATCTGGCTTGTCTGGTAATGTGCTCCTCACGTTAATGAGATCTTGAGAGAAGAACCCCATGTGTGAGGTTGCCAAGGTGAGCAAACCTCCTCATTACAAACCCATGAACAGCAGCAGCAGAGTCAGAGTTTTGTTTTATCTTTCCCCAACAATGCACTCTAAAAATGCTTTACCCTGCCTACGAAACTTTCCGGAATAGGTAGAAGTATTAACTTCTGTAATTAACTTCTCTGATGTATTCCTTCATCTTAATGGGTGGGATGACCAGGCATAGATACTTGTGTGCTTACCTTTCATTTGTATCTTCAAATAGCTAAGAAAGATGTATTAAGTGATTAGAGTATGCAGGATATGATGTTTATCCCACAGCTGATTATTCCATAGGTGAGTTAAGACCTCATTAAGACTTCGGTGTCAGGTCTAGTGCTGACTTGCATGTTGGATAAAATCATTTCCCATGGAATATAGGTTTTATGAATCATTAAGATATAAAGCACTGTTACAACCCCTGCCATGGAATAGGTATTATAGAAAAACAGGAATACATAGTCATAAGGATATATAATTATATGTATGTGTGGGTATATATATAATGTTTAGTCTAGACATCAGTATAATTATGCACAATAAGATGTGACATCTGAGATTCATGTGTGTTATAAATCTTTTGGAAAAGGGAAATGGTTAAGTCTGGGAAAATATTAATTTTTGCCAGAATTTCTCTGCCTCAGTGCCTTTTTATATCTGAGTTCTGAAAGAAGACAAAGCAAATCATTTATTCTTGGGCCATTTTCTTTTAGTGTCCATCTTCTCTTGTGGTCCAGAGGCCACCAGTTCTCTCTCTAATGTGCAGATAAAGCAAACTCTTTTGTTGTCCTCCATCAGAAGGTAGAGAGCTTGAGGCTGAGCAGTTGAAAGCCATGGTCTGAAAACAGAGCTGGACAGCAGAGGCTGTTATTTATAATATCACTATATCTTTTTCCTAATGGAACTCGTAGGCTTGCTTGGAGAGTCAGGACGGGACATGACAAGAACAGAAACATTAAAGAAGTTATCTCTCAAATATTCATATTTGCAGCTGCTTTGGCTGGCAAATGAAGGGCCAGATTTCAAAACCTGGCCAGCCTCTTTGTGCCTGTAATTTGCAAGAGAGTGTGAATGGAATTAATTGTGGGTGGAATCTAAGCTATTTATTTGTCTTAAGAATTTAATTTTGGGGAAAGAAAACAGACATTTGAGTATTTAATATGTGTTCTCAGTTCAGTTACAGAACTGAACCTGCAGGGCTGCAAGAGCTGGGAAGGCCCAGATAAGGCCAGGCTGAAAATGTTGCTCCAAATAAAACCGTTCAAGGTTAACAAATTGCCAGACATCTTAACCAATTTAGCCAGCATATTGCCTGCCCACGGCTGCGCTTTCTGCCTTGCTGCATTTAACTTGCCTTGACTAGTGTTGAAGGTTCAAACCAGTTGGGGACCACGGAGCTTTAACATAATTAAACATTAAACTGGTTAGTGGGGTTAGAGCTGCTGAAGCCCCGGAACTGCAGGACGCCCATCGAACAGTGTGTTTATCTCATTTGGCACGTTAGTGTAAATATCCCTCAGAAAACAGCGAATGCAAAATGCCACGGGTGACAGGGACACTGCGGAGAATAAGCAGAGGACACGAGACGTTCAGCTGCTCAAAGTTTGCATCTCTGCAAACAAGGCAGGAGAGATTCACACGCCGTGTCAGCTCGCGGATGCATCCAGCAAATTCTTGTGACAACAACGCAGGAGAAGGCGAGTGCTTTGTTGTGCATCCTGCGAGAAATATTACACACTGCAGAGCAAAGAAAACACACAGGGCCGGTCAATATTTTTCTTGAATTTACTCCTAGTGGTGGAAGCTCTGCCCAGAGTATTCCATTTATGTTTGGAGCTCTGCACTATATCATTGTGCTGCTCTGCGAAGTAAATTTATTCCTGAAAAAGAGTAACAGGCTTTCCTTGTAGCATAAAGTGTTGTCTGAGGGATTTTTTTTTTTTTTTAAAATTTGATGTGCAAACCAGGAAATAAAATAATTGCTTAGTTTCCAGGCTTTATTACACTTTAGAAGCTGCTGGGTTTTTGTTGTTTTTTTTTTGTTTGTTTTTTTGTTTTTTTGGGTTTTTTTTAATTTACTGGATCTCAAAATAAAACGACACTTGCAGATGAAGAATTTAAAGGAGAAAATAAAATAAAATATAAAAAACCTATTTTGACTTAATACAACTTGAGGGTCTTTTCTCCCATCAAAACATGTACAGATCTCTCTCCTCATCTGTGAATAATTAGGACCTGGAATGTCATTTTTTGGTCAGCAAACCCTGCGCATGAAACATTTCCTGTAGCCCAACACCTGTAGAAGGTGATTAAAGCTCTCCTCAGTGTTACCAGAGTCTTCCCATCACTGGAGGGGGATTGGTTTCTCCAGGGAATTCTGGATTGCTGTGTGTCAGAACAATCTCAGGAAGGGAGATCTCAGCACACTCCCGGTGCCCCATTCCTCACGGAGCTCCTGGGTGGAGGGTTTGCAGCTGCCCACTGCCCATGGAAAGCCAACGTAAGGAGATGTCAAATTCCTAACTCCAGCTCAGCTCCATGTCTGGGGATAAGGATGAGCCAAGGAAGAGTAGAAGCCAATGAAAATAACCTGCCGTTAGTTCCTGGTGGTCTCCTGTCACCCTGTAGCTCATTTCATTAAACATCTTTGTCTTGCCACATATAACTTGGCTCCACTCTCTTGGGTTTGACTCAAGAGTAGAGCCAGACCATAGACTCAGTTTAGACTTTCTGGTTGCAATTCTGGCTTCTCCTGTGTTCAAACAGAAACCTTTTCTCTTGGCTTTTTAAAAAACCACACGCATTTCAGGTGAGGTTTTCTTGCTGCCTTAGAAGTGGCTTGCTCCCAAGTTATCCACTGCTGGCTGCTGCTGGTTTGTCTGGAAGGGTGTTAGGAAAGTAGAACTTCCAAGAAAGTAAGTATGGCCCAGAGAGGTCATTTCCACACATGAACAGACAGGGTTCAATTTTACTCCTTGCCTTTACATTCTTGCTTCCTGTGTGTCAAAAAGGTGAAAATCCTGTTACTACACACAGGCAAAAGGGTCCTTTTCAGTGCAGGGGACATTTACCTGTTGATTATTAGGAGTGAGAATGTAGGATGACATAACAGGTGAAAAAAACCTGATTAAAACCGTTGAACTTTTGAAAGTTTCTTCATTCAATCCTCTGGACATGAAATTCAGAGTGGGAAGAAGTAATCTTTCCTAATGACCCGTTGGTTCATATTGTCAGGAGGGGAGCTCTAAACTGTGAGAATTCACAATTTTTTTCCCAGGAAAACTGATATATACTTAGAACACTTCAGTATGGCTGCTAATAACACACAAATGCTTTAAACTTTTCAATCTCTTTGTCTCCATTCAGCAGATCAGTGTGGTGGTTCAGCTCATTAACATTTGAGCAAATTTGTTACACTTTTAAGGTCTGTTTTGGAAGGGCCCGACCTGACGGATGCAGGGAATTCCAGATGCTAATGGCACCATTTATCAAGACAGAGCTTTTTCCCATAATGCATAAACCTTTCCTACATGGGAGTTTTACTGTGCATTCAATTCCAGTGCAATTCACTGCTTTGGGCAGAGGAAATGAAGAACCTCAGCAATGTAAACACACTGGGAAAAAGCTCTTGGATCCGGGTGGCTCCTGGAGATGAAGGACTTATTTCCACAAAACTTGGCTTCTGTTGCAACAGAGTGGGGTAACTTTGGGTACTCCAGTTAAATTATCTGTCCAGATATCTGTCTTTTGTGTTTCTCCTCTCTGAAACAGCCGAGCATTTTGTACCCTATCAAAGCTTCTAAAAAATCAACATTATTTTTTGAGGAGTTACTTAGAGATTAAATTGCTTTGGTGAGGGACATCTCTCTGCTGTTTGTTTGGTTGTGCTACACAACACAGCTCATGTTAACCAATATTTTAGTGTTATTTAACCTATTTGCTCTCTGTAGCTGCAGTGTAGCTTGCTCCTATGATACCAGAATTCTTTCTTCTCTGCAATGTTTGCAGTGGTATTAAAAATAAAAAACTGACCATGCAAAGAATACAAAACATTATTTTGTGATTATGTTGAAGCCAGTATTAAATGAGAAACAAAAATGTGGAAAGAATCCTTATCTCCCAGCTTACATTTTAATATTCTAATATCTCAGAATTTTCCAGTCTCCTTGACATTGGAAGTGATCCCTGTGAAACCAGCTCGGTGTCTGAAGCAAACAGCAATGACCACATTGCTCCCATTCCCTGGACCCAAGACTTTTCATCTTTCCAGACTCTTGTACCTTGTCAGACTGAGCTGACACTTCAAAATGTAACAACTGCACTCCAAAAGAAAAAAAAAAAAAAAAAAGAAAAAAGTTTTGCATATGCCACTTCTGGAAAGCAATTAAACATAGACTTAATTCTACCTTTATTCACCACAGTGGTAGGAGCAGCTCCAGTTCGTGCTAACTCAGTCTGACCAAAGCTGTTACCCATGTTGGTGTGAGATCATGGGATTCTTTCCCTTTTTCCTGCCTGTTTTATTCCAGATACAGTTGGCTTCAGGTTCTCATCTCCTATTATTTACAGGGCAAGAATTTTGGGCCCTAATGCTACAAGTGTTCCTGCATGTTTAACTACAAGCATATGAGCACTCCCAAATTGAGGCCCTGGAACTCTTCACATCTTAAGCACATAGTCTCCAATCCTGGAAATTCCTGTGCATATGCTTTTCCTTACCGCTTGGAGCAGCTCATTAATTTCAGCAGGACGATCCACGGTAGTAAAGTTAAAACACCTCCATAAGTATTTGCAGGTTCAGGCCCGTAGTGACATTTCTGGTCCTCCAATGTTATTTTATCCCAAAGCCTGTTCATTGTCAAAAACTGAATCTTTGAGTAATCAGGTCTCACAACTCCCCTCAAACCCCTTCCTGGAACTCATTTTGTATTCTTTTCTCTGGCAAAGCCTGTGGACAGCAGCAAGGCTGTCCTAAATCAAAAAACCTTCAGCATCTGACATGAATTGACAAGAGCCAAGTATGGTTGAGCTGAAGTTTAAACCAAGCTGGAGTGAATAGTCCTCTCTGCTGTAGTTCAGTTTTAGTTTAGAGAGCACTCCCTGCAGTTGCTCTCCACTTATCTGATTTTTTTTTTTTTCAATGATAGAAAATAAGCTGGATGAGAATTATAAATGAGAGAGATTTGAATGCCAAAATGCTGGAATTTGTGTTCTTGAATGACCTGAAGGAGGGGCGTGTATTGCACTTCTTGGCTCCTGGTGTTTTGTAACATTTTTCTCTAAATGGGCACTTGAGGTTTGAAGGGGACAATTAAGTAGTTTCACAGCTTTGATACAAAACCCATCTGTGTTATTGGAAGTTTTGCTGTGTAGGTGTGAGGAGCAGAGAAGTTCACAGTCCTGGACTAACGACCGGGAAATCCTCTTCCAGCCCCTTGTCAGGTCCCTGGGCAATTCCCTCTGCTCCAGGGAAGTGCAGAGGCCATTCGTGGTGAGGCATCATCCCCCAAAGCTGCACAATTCCATCTGTTTCCTCACAAAAGCAGCTGCACGGCAGCGAAGGCAAATTTGGGAAAGGCAAGAGGGGCAGCACAGCCCGATGTGCTGGGCTGAAAGGCAGGAAATCCTGACTGCTATTCCTGGCTCCTGCATTCCCTGCTGGAGGCCTGAGGTGGGACACTCGACTTCTCCAGCATCGCCTGTGACATGGAACAATGCACCTGAAAACCAAGAGGACCTTAATTCCTGTTGGAGGAGTTCTGGGCTCTGTGAAGATGTATTCCCAATGTATCGCTCCTGTCGGAAACAGGGGGAAAAGCAGATGGAGAAATCAGTTGTAACTTCTTATGTAAACACAGAGCTCGGACGTTTTAACAGGTTCCATCCACCAAATGCACATGGTCCCAAATTATGTCCAGAACTGCAGGTGCAAACAAAACATCATTTCTCTTGCAAAGAACTGGACTTACACATCAGCACACCCAGCAGCTTCACCTGGATGTGAAACTGTGGCTACTGTGCACTCAAGGACCTGCCAAACTGGCTTAAGAGTCAAACTCCAACAATCCCAGAACTTCCTAATCCCCAAATACAAAGAGCTGACATGGATTTTATGTACTTGCGTATTAGAAGTGAGAACATCGGTTGTTTTAAATGGAAACAGCAAATTGCTGTATCTGAAACTCTGTCACTTGCTCCAAGCAAAGCTCAAACAAATTACGGCTTATCTGAATGATTTCAGATAAAATTTTGGATGGGATTAACTGTGATGTTCTTTGTTCTCTAAACTTTAGAGCACTTCAGGAGAGGAGCTGGCAGCATGGGCAGAGTTTTATGATAAAAAATGTAATAACAGCTTTAGAAGAGGAAAGACAGATACACATAAGCAAAGTTAGAATAAACTTGGAATTTCTGGAAATTTTATTAGTGAATATGGAGCCTTCTTGTCCATCTGTGGAAAAAGACGTAGGTGTTTTAAAGGAAGAAGGAAATTTATTTACCTCCATAATGCATAGAAAATAAAAAAAGTCTTAAACTTGGGGTTTTTTCTGCATGAGGTTAGATAAATGCTCCTGTTTTCAGAAACAAAATTTTAAAAATTTTAGTTCTGTTTTTCCCTCCCACATAAAACTGATTATCAGATTCCCTGACCAGAACATGTTTTCCCAAGGACTGCATTTTTGGAAGTTATTTACTAAGATTGCTTCAGTGTTTTAAAATATCCAGGCTGAGATTCCAGCTTTGGATTACATCAAATTCGAATTCTTCATATTTGACATATTTTCAACTCCTAAAAGCAGGGAAGGAAGGAACAGCAAAAAACAACAACAACAAAAAAAAGTAAAAGACATGTTTATTAAAAAGGGCCAGCATTTGTTTGCAGCTATAAATGAATGAAGCTTCATTAAATTCAGGGGAGCTAGACCCACTTCCATTAGCAGAAAATAGGGTCCTTTTTTCTCTCTCCTTTTCAATAACTTTTCCAATGCTATTTTTAACAATTCTAGGGGGAGGCGGAAAGTAGGGTGGAAAACAGTTACAGCCATTTTATCACATTTTACTCCTAACAATGCAGTACAAATGAAAAGAAACCATAATGCTCTGTAGAATAATACATTAATCATCATCAGTCGTCATTCAGTGCAGGACGTTCTTTCCACACCATGGAAAACACGAGCAGATCCCTCAGAGAAGGAGAAATGCCTTATCTAATCTCACCTAGCCTGGGATACACAATGGGCTGCGCTGGGCCTGTGGGGTTTGTCAGCTCATGGATGGGGCAAACCCCACGGGATGGGTTTCTTTGGAACCCTGAGAGATTTATCAAAGGGATGGGAATTAAAGGGGTTTAGAGGCCCATCCACCCGGGGTATTTTTACTCAGCGACAAAGTGGTTTTCCTTGAGAAAAAATAATTCATTTCACTGGGAAAAAAAAACTCAAACCACCTTTCTGAAGTTATTTTTCATGAGGAACTATCTGGTTAAACGTGGTACATTGTGCCTCATCACTGGAAGATTTATCGTCCGATTCCATTTGAGTCCATATGCAGCACCCAGCTCTCCTCTAGCCTTGCTCCCTTGGGAATGCCCAGGGGCCTGATCCTGCAAAGGGATTATCCCTTATGGCAGGGGCTCAGCACCCTTCACCAACCAGAGTCAGTGCCCTGCCAGGCTGGTGAGGTAGGAGATGGGATCTGAAGGAGTTTGGTGTGGAAAACTTATCCTGGTGGGAAGATAGGTGAGGAGAGTCCCTTTTTCTCCTGGGCTGAGCAGGTCCCTGCTCCTGCCCCAGCACAGCAGGACAGCCAGGGAGGCTCTGCTTCCATATATCCACAGTGGAGACACTGCCACAGCATCCTGATGCACTTCAGGGCTGTCATCTGGAACTGCCCCGTTGTGGCACGGTGTGGCAGCAGGACACACTCACAGCTTTCTGCACAGCTCACAGAAGGGGTGGTTTCACAACCTTCCTCCTCCTTTGTGAAGTGTTGAGAGGCTACAGATCAACCTCAGTATTTTCCTTCTCCATTGGGCTTCTCCAGTAACTCAGCCTTCAAAACCCAAGAGAGGAAAGCAGTCCCAAATTATCCCAAATATACTGATGCAGTCAAGCCTCAAACTGAAAATGGAGGGGATTTTTGTGCTCTATGATCTCAAGCAATTCCCCTTCCCCCAGCTTTTTCACTTGCTCATAGGTCCCACCAATGCTCCTAACAACATAAAATCGTTGCAGTTGGGAGCCAGTGGTTGAAGTATGAACAGAAGGATGGTCGGGAGATTTCCTAGAGATGCATACATGCAGAAAAAAAATTAGAACACAGCTCCCAAATTCCTTGGACACTTGTGAAAACCTAAAGCAAAAATTCTCAATGAAATCTTTCCCCTACTATTTCTTTCCCGTGTCCCTCCCATTCTCTCTTGTTCCTATATAATGGATATGCATATATATTTCTGCTCCAGTCTTGCATCTGTCTCATAAATATATCTCATAAATATATCTCCTAAGTGTGTGCATGCTCGGGTATGAAAATACTCTTTGTGCAGCACCGTAGTGTTTGTACTGTTTCCAATCTTCTGTATCTCTGCAAGATAAGTAGGTGCTATACTTATGTCATTTATTGCTATTTGTTTCTTTATGTTGGTTCCTCTTAAAGTGCTCTTCCCGTACCATAGCTCCAGGGCATCCTTGCATACAGTTATGATACATAAAAAAAACTGAAAAGCACGATTTAAACTGCAGCACCTCATCTGCTCTCCCTGTTTGTCTGTATTTTTCCCTCTGCCGAACATCATATTCCTTTCATCCGGCAATATAATATGAGAAATGGAGCACAATGGAGGGTGAGTCATTCTGACTGAAAGGTGAGGGCCAGATCCTGCGTTCCCTCCTCCAAAAAAAAACCCTGTGCATTTGAATAAGAGCATTTCTCAAGCCTGGGAACCTCAAGTCTCGATCCTATAGGATGGATAAGCTTTTTAGGTACAGGAGGCTTCAGTTTGGGGAGCCATTGCCACTTCCCTTTTCATTGTGCCAATTCTTAAAGTTCTTCCTTATTCTTTGTTCTTGGAGCGCCAGATTTGCTCCCAGGGGAAAGACCCGCATTGTTTAACCAACCCTTATCTGTAAAACAGTCACAAGGAAATTTCGGAGGGATTTCAGCCTGTGCCTTCCAAAGTCCGGCTCAGTGAACTCAGTGGGGTTCTTGTGGTTCAGTGAAGGGCTTCCTGTGCAAAACTCCCCACGGTCTCAGCGAAGGGCTTGGTTGAATCAGAGCTTGTAGCCCAAACTGGTTAATATTTGGTTGCCCTCCTGGGTGCAGAGGTCTCCAATCAAGCTGAAAACACCAGGAGTCCCGACAGGCCGTCCAAACCAGCCAGCAGAGAGAGACCCTGAGCTCTGGCCAGCTCAGGCACCTCTGGCTGGGGCTCCCTTCCAGGCATCCCTCCCTGGAGCCTGCCCACTCTGTCCTGCCTCAGTCAGAGCTCTGCTCTGCAGCGTGGAGCCATCCTCTGCCTGACTGGATTTGCAGCCTGTTCTGCCACCTCCCAGGGGAGCACAGTAACCACCAAACTGTTCCTGCTTTGCATAGAAGGATATTAAAGAAGGGATGAGAGGAGATAGAAAGACAGATTAAGGCTCCTGGGCTGCTGCAGAATGTGGGAGCGTCACCTACCAGGTTCTCCTCCAACGAACATTCAAATGTGTAGACAAAGTGGAACAGTTCCAGTGGGAAGGGCTGGAGGATCCTCACCTTGACAGGGAGGGAGGGCAGCATCTGGGGGCTTTGTTAGGAGAGGAGAGGTAAAATTCCCCAAATTCCCACTCTGAATCAGGGCATGAAGGGGTCTGAACTTGAGTATCCCACACTGAGGGCAAATCCAATCTCCTAAGTGGTGAGCTCCTGTCAGAGGGGAAGGTGGTTGCAGTTCTGATCCATAAAGTTGTCCCAAAACACCACTGTTGAATCAGGCCACATGGACGGGTTTAGGCAGAAGGACATTTAACATTTACTTGGTGCATCTTGTTGCAATACGGACCAAAATTGCAATAGAAGGGCAAGCCAGCAAAAATTCTGGTGCTTAGCACATTTTATTAGTGAGAACTTAGACATCTGAGGAATGTGGTTCTTGCAGAACAGCTGAATGGGATTTTTGAGTGCCTCATTTCAGAGTCAGTGACTCTGAATCTGTCAGTTAGGCGAGCATGTCACTTCATGACCTTAAGCTTTCCAGATTTTACCTTGTTTGGTCTTTTTAAATCCTTCCTGTAGCTGTTCTCCAGTGATTTTTCCTGTTCCTTATGCTGCATCAGTCATACATCAGGTTGTGGCTACTCCCCAGTGGCTTGCAGAGAACAATAACATAGGTGAGAAAATATGCCCACTCATATATTTTGATTGTTTGACTTTCCCCTATATCTCTCTGGGATATACTCTACCTGTGTGCTTATTTACATATTAATGTGCAAGTATTTGCAGACCCACGTATTTAGCAGAGCACAGAAACTGGGGAATAATCTGTACATAGCACAAGTATATCATTTTGATTTACAGTCTAACATTTAAATGTTTTGAGGTCAGACCTCTGCGAGAAAATAATTCACAACTGGATGTACAGCCTGCTCTGGCTGTACATTTATTGCCAACGAGTACAACACAGATTGTTTTTTACGTGCCTGCTTTTTATTGCCTTAGATGCTGTTGTAGGATAGTTCACATAAACATTTATATAGGGCTCAGAAAACAGTTGTTAGCGAGGAGGAAGCTCGCTCTGTTTACACAGCCTCGAACAAAGCCACCGCGCGGAGCTTCCTCTAATTGACATGTGGGCGGGTTTTTTTTCAAGTCACTGACTGGAAGAAGTGAGTGTCTGAGATTTATTCCTGACAGGACTTAAATTACTGGTAGCCTGACACATTTGTGAACAATTACTAGACACTGAGGTGTTTAAAGTAATGGGTACTGTTTGCTCGAGGGATGGGGAAGTTTCAAAACCATTAAAACAAAACAATTTTCCATTTGATTAGTAAAACGCGAATGCATACGTTTATTTTTGAGAAAAGGCACGCGGATATTTGACTTCTTAAGTAATTTTTCTCTCCACATGAACATGCTTAGGAACTCCCTTGATTTCCTAAACAGTAAGTTACCATATATTTGTATGAGCATCAGTGAGCTGAGCTCACAGTCAGCTCTGAACATGAGACCTGTGAGGTTGCAGCCTCCCAAAGGGTGAACCCACCAGCAATGTCTCCACTAGAAAAGGATTTCATTGTTTTGTTGTCTGAAATAATATCTACTTTTTATTTTTCAATTTGAAAGAAGAAAGGTAAAAAGCCATAAAATTTCCTGCTTTATTCGTTGACTATTAAGTACTGCCAACATTTCTGGCAAATAAACTCGGGTTAATTAATTAATCTACACAACATTTATTCCTTTATTTGTAACTCTTCAAGGCAAAAGTTGTATTTATTCCTGTCTTTTGCACTGAGTACTCAGTGCAGTGACTCCTTCCATTCCTCCTTACAGAACCCGGGTCTGGGCAATGCTCTTCAGCCCAGCCCCGCAACTTCCTAGTAGCAAGAGGAATGCAATATTGTCCTGGATTATTAAAGGTTTTTAGGAATCATCCTCCACGTGTGTACACACTTTGATCCATCTTCCCTGATTACCCATGAGCTGTTGCACGGGTGCTGTCTCTGCAAGTTGTGTAATTTTGATGTCCTATGATGAAAGTGAATAAGGACATTAAAACTACACACACACCTGCTAACAGCCAAACTAAAAGATTTCGATGGTGAACATAAGTCAGGATTTTGGGGAAATCCTGCCTCACTGCTGCTCCGGCCACGAGGAGCCAGGTTGCTGTCCCTGGCTGAGGCAATGAAAATGTTAGTCCATGTCCTAGTGCAGCGTGGCCACACAGGGAGCTGCAAGGAATGTTCGCAGTGGTGGTCAGGGGGATGTGAGGCTGAGGGCGTTGCCTGCACTGCTGTCCCTCCAAGCACTCGGATTCTCCAACTCAGGGGGCCCAGGATTGTGACACTGATTCAGGCATGTTAATCTTGCACCAAAAGAAAGTTAAATTCTGCCCTGTTTTTCAGTTACTTCCCCATCCACAAGGATAAGACTCTGCTTTGAGGGAACAACAAGGCAAAATGCTTATGAAATCCCATTGTCCCCTTTGGATGTCCTCCCACTGTTTTATTGGGGCTCACAATAATGTAAATAATGTAAATGTGACGGGTTTTCCCACGGGCAGTTTGCTACTTCACAAGCCTTTTCCATATAGTTATTTAATATTCTTCAGGAATTAGGACACAGTTGTATGCTTTGCTATCCTTTCTGGACGTGCACACTTCCAGATTTCAGCAATCTCAGGTATTGTCACAACACCTTGATTTGTTGCAAAAAGACTGGACCTCTCATTGAAGCCTGAGAATTCCCATCCCTTAAGCAGATTGTTCTTGAGTACTGTGAGAAAATCCCTTTCTTGCCACATCCTCCTCTTTGACAACAATTTAGGAGGTGATGTGACAACTACTGGGGTTTTTTGGATTTGCCATGGTACTGGACAAATAAGAAGACAGATAGTGGACACAGCTTCAGCCTTTAGAAATGCCAGCCTGCCCACTGCTTGCTGTAACACAGGTGTAACCAAGGTGGAGCACATGGGACATGGATTAATTGCTTGAAGATGTTTCCTGAGGCAGAAGTCAAGGGCTCCCAGTCTTACCTGCTGTCTCAGGAAAAGGGCAGACTCCAGACTTCAGTGGCCACAATTTTTCTTTAGTGCACAACAGCACCTACTTGTCTTCTACATCCATGGAAAATAAAGGCACTCTGTGCCTTTTTGAGGCAATTTCCAAAGCAATTTGCATTGGCTTCATCATGGCAAGAGCTCCTGAAGATCCATCCTCTGTGCCCTGTGCAGGACACTCTGCGCAACGTCAGTCAGCTACACCACTGCTCTTCATTTGAACCTGTGTAAAGCATCTACAAACCCTACAAACAGGGAGGTTTTATTCCCTAGTTCTTGTTCCCTGTGTCAGCTCTTGATGCATTGAGTAGTAAAACAATTCGTAACATGCTGTTAGCACAAAAGAACAAAAAATAATCCCCAAAATAAAACATGAAACTGCAACGAATGCAGCTATTTTTACACATTGTGTTCTGTCTCCAGGAAATTTCAGAAGCTTCAGCAGAAGAACCCAAAGCACTTTCAGGGTCGAAATTCAGCATAGGGGTGGATTTCTCCCACAAATTTTACTCCTTATGAGTATTTGGGAAAAGGAGAAAAAAGAACCAAACTTTGCAAGGTCTTTTACAGTGACTCGGGGCGGTGCCTCTGCTGCAGACTGACTCTGTGCTGTTTTGCTCGCATATTCATAAATTTTTCTCATTTGTGAGAGTCTCTGAATAGAGCCTGTGAATTGTTTTACCCAGTAGGTGGTGGAGCAATAATGAAGCTTTGTGATTAAGTAGTGTTGGAACATCTTATCTTCGTCTCTGAGTGGGAGGCACCATTAGTAGTAAAAGTAATTACCTGTGTAGAACGTGCTGATTGCACCGAGTATCTACTCCATGACACAAAGAATGTCTTCTCAACTTTAGGGACTTTAAGAGATCTCCATTTGCTGCTAATTTCACATTTTAAGCAATAGCTCATAATTCCTTTCGATTTTTTTTTTTGGGGGGGGGTGGGGTGGGTGTCAAAATTACAAACAAACTTTGCAAGAGCTTTTTCTCCTCATCAAAATTCTGCCCTTGCCATTGGCAGCTACAAAACGAAGACGAGGGAAATATCACTTGTAAAAAGGGGAGCTGTAAAGGCGGGGTTTGTTCCCAGCGTGGCATCTGGGCTCGGGGGTGTCCTGTGGAACAGGAGTGTGGTGCCCTCGGCTCCCCAGGGTGCTTTTACTCTCTCGAAGTGATGCAGACACTGGTTCACAAACAGGACATCGACGCTGAGCGCTGAGGAAAGGTCTCAGCTCACAGAAACCTTGAGCAGGGGATGTGTGGGAGGCTGTTGCCACTGATGGCATCAGCTGCTCGCAGGGTTATTCTCACAGAAGCCAATCTGTACCATAATACACTCTGTCCTGAGGTCTGGTTTCATAAGCACTCATCCATCTGCCTGACAGTTTCCAGTAACTTGAGGAATAAAATATTAAGATGTGATGGAAATAAGCAGTTCTTTCTATCATAGAAAAATGGGTTTATTTTGTAGATTGTACCTCTGGTAGTTTTTGTGTCTCGTGTAGATGAAATTAAACCTTTCTGCTCATCTCTACACTTTTAAACCCTTCTGGCTACTTTGAAAAGCTTATAAAAAGTCCTGGGATTCAAAGCAACCCATGACTTTTAGGCTAGAAAAGAAAACTAAGAGTATTTATGGTTTGTTTGATTCAAAGCCTGTTGGAATCATGACAAAGAGGCTCTCGTTGATATTTAAGATGAATATTTGGGGTTTGAACATCATATCTGACATAGATGCAAGGCTCCCCAGAAGCACCTGAGCACATGTGGGATGGTGCAGGGGTTGGGGGTTGCCTGGGGCATCACTGGACACAGGTACAGGTAAAAAAAGATAATCAACAGCAGAGAAAAAGCCTTGGGAAGGGTTGAATTTCCTCTCTTCTCTGAATTACTTGATATAGGCATTTCCTTTGGTTATTTTGGAAGGATATGAGGTCACAGGGACTGAAGACAGGCAGAAAGTTTAGTGAAGGTGACAAAATGTCATTGCATTGATTGCTTATTTCTCTGTCATGTACAATCTCTTCCACCTATAAAATGCCATCAGCTTTTTAAGGAATGCTGTGGGTTTAGTCAACTTTTAGCCTTAACTTCAGATTTTTTCCAGAAGTTAATTTTTTGCCAGTTTTTCTGCTTCAAATGCAGTTTCTAAATTACGTTTCTAATTTATCTTTTCTAAAGTCTCCTGAGAGAACTGTCTCCGAATTACATAGACCTGCTTTTTTTCTCAAGTATTTTTTCTTGTGTTTTTTTTATTAGTCTCTGATACATTTTACTTATGTTACATATCAATAGCATAAACTACCCATGACCATGTCTGAAAGCTTGAGGAGTAAGTTTAGCAGTGTGGAAATACTAAATTGCTGGAGCCAAAACAGTGTAATTACATTTTAAATAATCAAATGAAAAAAATAATTAGTGATTTTATGACTAAAGTAAGCCCAAATGTGAAATTTGTCATTTTTTCCATTGCAGAAGTGAATACAGCATTTTTCTCTGGTATTGGTTTCCAGGGGCTTGGTTTGGTTTGGTTCCATATAAATTTAAAAGTCAAAAAGAATATAACTCTGAATGAGGAAGATTGACAAGGTTTGTTCAGAGCTGTGCAACTGCATGTTTTGTGGGGGTCAATTTTGCAAACAAAAGGTTGGCTTCAAATAGGGCTGAGTTTATTTTATTCCTACTCATGTTGAGTTTAGTAAAATATCTGGAAAATGTTTCAGCGAAGCAGCCTGGAATTAACTGAGCCCCAAATCAGGCACATTTTGCATGGAGATTATATTGCTCTAATTGCAAACAGCAATTTAATGACTAAAAAAAAAATTATTGTGAATATCTGTTGTTCAGGGACCAACTGCCTTCAAGGACACCCAACAGACAATTTCCATCCCTTACTGTGACATGAAAACAATGAGTAGAGATTTATTCACACTAAGAACACAAATAGATAAAATTTACAGAGTTTAGCATTCTTTTCCCGAACCCTACTAAAATTCAGGAGTTCTCCTCTTCTGCAGTTACCTTTCAGTGTCACTCAGGGACATGTTTGATAGTCCAGTTACATCCTTATGCTTTAAAGCACGACAATATCAAAATACCAAATTTACTCCTTAAAGTAAGATTCCACAGTATTTGTGTGCCCAGCTGCCAAGTGTAAAAGAGAACACCTTTACCTTGTCATCAGGTAGTAAATAAATAATTATTAGTGGCAAAATTCTTTATTGTGTTGGGATCCCATTGGAAAAGGCAGTTGCTGGTCAGTCTTTCTGATTAACCCACTAAATTACAGATGTGCATGAAACAATAAAATTCTGGCCTTTCTTGAAAATGCTCTGTAATTTTTTCATTGTTCCATAATTAATTCAGAAAAATAAGTCAACATTTTCACGAACACCCTGGCAGATCCCAGATTTAAATTTTCTTCTAAATCACCTAAAGTGCTGGTTGTGAAATTCAACTACAGTGAAATAATGTGCAGATCAACAGATAGGCACCGATGGGCTGTGCAGATTTTATCCCTTGTAAGGACCATGCACACGAACAATTGGCCAGTTTCGTTCAAGAATTGTTTGGGGCAAAGGAATCTACAACCTGAGGAAGGTTGTGGAGCGCTGCAGACACGCCAGTGCCCAGTTCACCCCAACAAAAACATTGCAGTTCTTGTTTCAGAAATAGAATCCAAAATTTGAATCTTGATTCACATCCACTGCTAAGACACAGAGAAATGTAACTCCAAGCAAAAACTTACACAGGAGAGAGAGAAAAATGAAAAGTGATGTTTTGGTCCAAGTGAGTTTGTTTAAGAAAGAAAAATTGAAAAAGCATTTTTGGCAGTTAAAGTGTTATGTGGGTTTACAGTCCTTTTTGGAATATGCGAGTCTGTCACAATCAATATTGTTCTTGATAGAACTGAACCACAGGCAACCTTTTTAAAAAAGAAGCAGCCCCTGATCCCTGGACCAAGTAATGAAATTTGCAAAGGAAAATTCCTAATACGTGATGGAAAAAAGACACATCCACCTGATGTTAGTTAGTGGGGAAAATATTGACAGACATTGTTAGCATGATGGGAAATGAAATTACTTCAAACACTGTTTGAACACGAAGGGAACAGAAACTTGATTAGGGAAATCATTTCAGATACTCTTTTAATTCTTTCTAACTCCAAAAAGCCCTCCCCAAAGTCCCAAGATCCAATCACCCACAAAGTGCTCCATCTATAAGGAGACACTGTGGTCAAGGGACCAGAACTCAGATGGATTCCTAACTCCTGGCTTTTCCATGGCTTTCAGCACCTCATCCAGGGCCAGGCTTTTGTTCCCACTGAAAGCATCTCTCGGGTAATCCAGCAGAATCTGACTGCAGCCAATGCACTTTTCCCTGCGAGCAGTGACCCCCGGAGCAGATGAACACCGTTTCCTCACAGTGAACCAAGGGCACATCCACCCTGTTCTCCCCTGGTGCCTTCCTTTGAACCTGCTGGGGATAAATGCCATGGAAATGTGTTTGAAGAGCATCTGGGGAGGTGGAGTGGAGGGAAGGAGGAGAGAAGGTAGACTGAGCTTCACAATTTTGTCTGAAACCAGTCCATTTCTGGTCCCTATAACTAGTTCCTGACATTCCTGCAGGAAGGAAACAGGACAGAGGAGAGTCCTGCCAGGCAAGAGCCACCTCTGGGGCAGGGCCTGACCTGCAGCCTCTCAGAGGTGTTTGGGCACTGCCTGCAGGGAGAATTCGGCACTTACACAGGGGCAGGACCTGCAGCTGCCCAAAGCCGTGGAAGAAACAGGCAGCAAACGAGGTCTCCTTTAGTCCAAACCCTCCCCTGCCTGCTGAGCCACCTCTGAGTTTCCATGGGAGCTGCCCCTGTTATCCAGTCACCCATGAAGACACGGGGGTGTTTGGGGGGACAGGGGGGAACTCCCTGGGCAGGACTGTGGCCAGCTTGCTGGATTTAGCACCCCAGCCCTTCCCCGGCGTTAATATGGAGATCAGAGTCAACAAAACACATGGAGGCAAAATGTATGATTCCAATTTACATTAAGGAACTTAAAAGTTGTGAAATATGTGAAGAACAAACTGTTGTGAGAAAATAAGTGCCAGCCTTCCTGCAAATTTTATATCTGATTCTGCAAGCATGGGAAGTCTTCAGCACTGTTCCTGACTTGGCTGCCAGTTTATGTGGGAGGGGAAACAGCCATTTTGCTCGAGGGAGATATTTTTTAAAAGTTCCATGATGAGAAGGGGTTTTGTTTGTTTGTTTATTTTTGTTTTCCTGCATGAAATGAATTTAGCAGTTGAAATTCGTGGTCCAAAGGCTGAATCCTGACTCCCTCGGCTTCAGCTGAGACGGTACATGTGCATTTCTGGGCTGAGATTTTGGCAAGTTAACTTTGTCTGCCTGGAGATGTGTAGACACACACACACATTGTCTCTGTGTGTGCATAAATGTACACAAATTTCAGCTTTCATCTGGACTGCATTTTTGAAGAAAGTGTGTTTCTCACAGTGCATTGTTTCAGTCTCATGGATTGCAAAGATAAAGCACAAAAAACACAAATTCTAATGGAGAAACACAAATTGTCCTGGCTCTGTCCCAGCCCCATGAAGTGACATGTTTGTGTCTTAAACAGGGGGGCAGATTTTTTTTTTACAAGCAACTGCCCATCCAGCATTTTCCACATGGGAGGCTCAGGAGTGAGTGGATTTCAGGCAGAGTGAGGCAGCATTTAGGGAACTAAAAGAAGTGGGAAGTTTTTCAGATGTGTTTTACTGGGGTTCCATCTCCTGGGAACAGGAGGAGTTTGGGAGTTTCTGCTGAAAATCTGCCTTTTTCACGTAGGTGTTGGATTGGAAGCTGAAGCTCTGAAAATCTGGCCTCGGAGGCCTATTTTTAAAATATGGTTTCTGCTTTTTCAGACACAATTTTGTGATCCCAGCTAATTAGGAGAACAGCCATGTGGTTAGACATCTGAGTGCTAGTCTTATTGCTTGTAACAATGACCATGGGAGAAAATCTGGTCCGATGTGGTTTTGTTGTTATTTTGGTTTTTTGCTTTCAGAATAGACTGGAATCTGGTTTTCAGGCTGCCTTGGACTCCATTTGTGCTGTTATAACAAATAAAGTTGCTATTCAGTAAGACTTGCTGATGGGCTCAAATAAAACTTCAATTGAAGTGACATCTATTTTTTTCAAATGTCAGTTTTTCCCTTCCATATCCCCCATGTGTTTTCAGACCTCTGCTATGGGAGAGCTCCTGCGTGACTCCCCTTCAATTTACCATTCACTCATCCAAAATCAGAAATACAAAAAGCCTTAAGTACCAACTGAAATTAAAACCCAGGTTTCAAAAGCAGTGTTAGTCAACTCTCCATTTTCAAAGCTTGCTTGAGTTGACTATATCCTGCTAATAAAATTTTCAGTTTATATTACAAAATGACTTTAGGAGACCCCAGTAGGAGAGTAAAGTTAAGTATGTTGAGAAATTGTGTCCTCAGCTGACCTCTGTGGAACAGGGAGAAAGTGATCAAGGGCAAAATTTATTCTGCTTTGTAGAATTTGGCTGGCAATTTGAAGGAGAAATACGCCATCTAAATAGGGATATCGCATAAGGTACTGCAGAGCTTGGTCACCAAACACTGATCCATCTGATGGGTGTGTAGGATTTGTGGTGGTTGTTCAGGGAATTAGAGCTCATGCCCATGCAGGAAAGAGAGTATAGGCACAACATAGAGCAAAATACAGCTGCAAACTCTCATGCCAAAATTAATAAGGAAATATTGCAGCTTTTCTGTGCTGCTGGTTTCTCCCAGAAAGCCACTCATTATAAGCACAGAGCACTATGAGGTTTTTTACTAACTGCTGATGATCTCCCAGGTTATTAGAGCCTGAACCTGTTTATGTCACCAGCCTGCTTGTCCCCCAGGTACAGACGTAAAAACAAAGCACAGCCCAAGAGGTTTGTATCAGGATTGCAGGAAAAGTGAGTAACATTCCCTGGTAGGAGGCAGGTCTTCTCTTCAGCTGCTTTTCCATTACTGTGTTATTATTTCCACACTACAGCCTTGCTGAAAGTGTCACGAGCGGTTCCCCTGAACCATCCCTGTGCTGCAACTCCCTCCCTGTCGTGGTTACCCCTGTGATATAACAGCCTTCAGTCGGGATTAAGACCTCCCTGTGCCAGGCACAGTATAAATACATAACAAGATACAGTCTCTGTCACGACGAGTTTACAGATTGTCACCAGCCCTGAACAGGAGCAGATTCCTCACTGGAGTCAAAGGCACTCTGTGTGGGCACAGCAGCCTGTCTTCATTTTAAATAATGCAGGAGAGCAAGAAGCAGAAAGAGAGAGGAACTGTGACTGAATGCAAGAGGCTGCAATGGGCAGATGTGTCGTGGTTGTAGGAGCCATCCCAGCCAGTGCTGAAAATAAAATACCTGGTGATTGAAGGGCAGGAGAAGCCTAAACTGAGCAATCCCCCGTGCAGGTGGTTGGGATCAGGATGTTTAAATGAATCCAGTGTAGCAAGAGAGCTCGACAAGTCCCTGTTGGCTCCTTTTGGGTGGCAATTCCTCCTGGAAATCATCATCTGATGGGTTCAGGGAGGTTAGGAGGGATTGTGTGAATGTGGCTGTGGGGAGGGCAGAGAAGGGAAACAAATCCTTGTGGTGGTTGGCGGGATTTGGATGTGGAGGCTACTGTTAATGCTGGTTTTTATTTGAGATAATTTCCATTAGGATGTAGCTAATACCCTGTTTAGTGGGGAGAGCTGATTCACCAAAGCCAGCACAGGGTAAAGCATATAATGCTGGGGGAAATGAATTTTCACTGGGTTACAGAGACTCTTGTTTTGACACACTGAGCAGTCTTCCATCTCCACTGAAATCAGGACAAATCTCCCCTTCATTTTCCTCTTCTTTATGTACCAGAGAGCCAAGGGTCTGACTCAGAGCACTTGGAAGTAAAGGGGAAATTTGGGGTTTATTCTGGGCCTCATTTAAGGTTAAATTGGAAGTGTAGCCCCTCTGCATTGAGCCACATTCCTTGTGTCCCCTCAGTTGTTCTCAGCCTTTTCCACGCACCTCCTGTGTGTGGTGTCAGTTCCAGTTGGTTTTTATAAAGAAAACACCAACAAGTGAAACAAGCAGGTGTTTTCTGAGTCTTCCAGCCCGTATCTGGAGCCGCTGTAACAACCCTTGCCATATCCACCTGGCTTCACCCATTCATCTCCATGCCATTCCCTCTCAGCTTTGCCAGCATCCATGCTGACTGCCCGGCTGGAACATCTGTATTGAAAAGGGCTTGAAAACACGTGTCAAAATTCTCTCAAAACCCCAAAAATCCAGTCCCCTGTGGCTTCTCCAGATTTCCTGGAGCAGAGCAGACCTGTGGTGCTTTGCATCTTTGCTCTCCGTAACTCAGCAGTGGCTCCCGGCTGGAAATCACCTGGATATTAAGCATTGTAAGAGCACAAGAGGGGTGACTTCCTTTGCTTTCCACGGGAGACTCTCCAGGGTGGGAGTGTGGAAAGGGTGTTTGATTGTTTTCTTACCTTTCCTTTTGCTGTGGTGGCCTTGACCTGTGTTAAACCAGAGACCCACTGACTACACAGGTAATAACCCAGGTACTCCCAGTCCTAAAAGGACTGTATGGGCTAGAAAGACTAAAATAAAATTAAGGATGGCACCTATTTCACAGCTGGGGGATTGAAGTGGAGATTGAGCAGCTTGCTTGAAGTTTCACAGAGAAGAAATACACTGTACCAGGACAGAGATAAGAATTAAAGTGTTTCTGCCCTGAGTATTACAGCTCCACTGTGCATTTCCCCCAGCATGTTGCCTTATCCCAAAACCTCCCTCTTTTTCCAGCACCACAGTCCTATCCGTGTGCTTGAGATTCCAGCATGGTATAGATGTCTTTTCTCACAACTCAGGATCACGTCTCAAATAAAAAATGAAGCCTTCAAGATTAAATCCAGCACAGGATTTAGGTACTTAAAGGATTTAAGCAGTATTTTGATACTTAAATGCAAAGTTGAGACCAGTGAGATGCTGCCAAGATACTGCATTATCCTGAGAAGTGCTTGCATTGGCTTGGTTACTCAGTTTATGATCTGAAAATGTCTTAGAAAGCTGAAATTTTTATTTCAAAACATTTATTGAATGTTTTCCTTGGCAAGATGGAATATTTCTGCCCCAGCCACCTCCATGAGCACGAGTAGGGTCCATGATTTGACCTGAGGGTCCCCATCTGCTGGGCATTTCCAGGCCATGGGATATACCCTGGCATGACTGGGCTCATAAAATCCAGCAGAGTGGCCAGTTTCCGTTAAAACTTGGCAGCCATGAGGAATGGTTATCAAACCATTTCATCCCCTCCCAGGTCCAGGATATCAGATCTGTGGTGTTACAAAGCCATGCCTTCTGCTTTTGGAAGGGCACTCTAACCCATGTCTTCAGGCCCACAGAGGCCTGGGAGGAGGCACTCACTACCTGCTGAGGCCATACAGGTAGGAAGAAAATATTCAGATTAATTGATGCAGCAGCAGAATGAGAAAGAACACTAAAATGAGATGTCTTTGTCACCTAGTCATGACAATTTACTGATGAGGATGAATTAGAGATTGATGACCTGGCTCCCAGGACTGTTCCTAAATTTTACCTTGTGACTTCAAAAAAGGAGCCTGTTAAGTTCTGAGAATAGACACCAGAAGTAGGATTTTTCCCCTTCTGTTTCCCTCAGGTCCAATTAATTTTGCAGTATTCTGTATGCAGCAAAAGGGCTTGTACAGAAAAGCTCCCCCACTCCAAACCCAAAGCACCCGGCAGAGCTGTTTGGAGCACCCAAAGGAGATGAGAATTGAACTCCCCAAGGCACAGAGAGAAGTGTTTGCTGAATTTTGGAACTCTCTAAGCACAGACAGCCAGGTTTAGGAAGGAGACATTGTTTATTCTGTGCAAGGTGGAAGTTTCTCCACAAATCAAGCACATTGATCTTTTCCTAGTGATGGGAATTTACCAGTCAAAGTCTGATTCCCTTGGTGGGGAAGAAGGTCTCCTTCTTCCCCTCACATTACCTCCTCCCCTTCCAGCTGTCAGAGCCATCAACCCAACTTGTCTATCATCACTTTTCTGATCTCTTTTCCCCTGTTCTTTTTATTTTCTCATCTCTACCTCATCCTTTTCATTACACTTCTTTTCCTTTCTCTAATGCTCAGACATGAGTGTCCCCTGTCAGAGTGAACAGCCCCGAGTGTCCCCAGTC
Source organism: Oxyruncus cristatus (assembly GCA_013399855.1). NCBI lineage: Eukaryota > Metazoa > Chordata > Aves > Passeriformes > Cotingidae > Oxyruncus > Oxyruncus cristatus. Next base: position 2,054,291 of record VXAY01001630.1, on the reverse strand, counting down.
CTGGGGGATGTGCTGCAAGGCTGCTGCCAGAAACTTCATGTCTCTGTCCCTCCAGCTGCAGTTTTGTGAGTGCTGACAGAGACAAAAGTTCCTCCTTCCAGGAGCAGCTTCCTGGGTGCCAGCTGTGGGGAGAGCCCACTGCAGCCCGAAGCGAGGTGCCTGCAAGACAAGGCTAAAGAGCCAGCCCTGGTCTGGAGCCTTTCCGAGGGTGTCCTGGGCAGCTGCGTGCAGTGCCTGCGGCTCCAGCCCACCTCGGGACAGCCTTAATTGACTTGCGCTCTGTTTTAATTGACTCTCCTCGCACGGTGCACGTGGCCCTCGGCTCCGCACGTCCAGATCCCCGTCGGGAGTGGGCTGGGGTGGCACATCCCCCCCGGGGCACCGTCTGTGTCGCAGAGCTGTAGTTTCAGGGGTGGAAGCAGAGGTTTGTCTCTCTTCCTGCCTTGTTCTCAGCCCTTTGACGTAACGCGAAGCAGTTGCCAGTTGCGGTTTTGTGAGAACAGATTGGTAAACTCGGCCCGGTTGCATCAGCCCGACAGCTGAAATCCCACCCGCTCCGTGGCTGAGCCCCGGCGGGGCCGGGCTGAGCCGTGATTCAGCCGCTCCGACAGGTCCGGCACACCAACACGCCGCTGCTTACTGTAATAACGCCCAGCACGCCTGGGAGGGACTCGAGCGCCCTTTGGACTCGCTCTAAAATATCTCTTTGTCCTCTCGGTTGCTGGGAAGTCAAAAGAATATGCTTTGTTTGAGATTTTCCAGGGGAAAAAAAAAAAAAAAAAAAAAAAAAAAAAAAAGGTTTCAGAATACGGAATCTTCAAATAGAAGCTGATGGCTCCAGTCTGGGCACAGACAATTGAGTTTGAGGGAATTTATAGCAAGACTATCCTTAATGTGTCCCAGGAATGACTTGATTTGCTTGTTCTATTCCCTTGCAGAAGAAACTGTGGGGATACAAATTTAATACAGTCTAGGAGCTTGTGTTACAGTTTACTGTGTCCTTGGACAGCTGTAAATCCTCCTCTGATGTATTTGCTTAATATTTAGGCTTAACATGTTTTAACCACAAATCAGGCTACAATAATGAACCTGGAACCCGTCCAACCCTTATCCCAGAGTCCCCACAAACAGCTCCAGTCCCAGAGGTGAAATGCTGGTGATCTACCTGAGAATATCCCAAATCCCCCCTTGTTTTGCTACATGTGCTGAGAATAACAAGACACAATAAATCAGGAGCCTGATCCTCATCTAAAACAAGGATTTACATTCCCCTGTGCTGATTTACACCAGTGGAGGAGCCGATTCCACCAGGAACAAATATAGTGTTTTAATCTACCAATCGATCCACAGCTCAGCTAATGAAACTTTGCAGCCCTTAAAATGTCCTGGCTCCAACTTGAATGCCTCCTGCATCTGGATTTTCTCTCATCAGCACTTTAGGGCTGGTACTGCATTAAAAACTGCACACACGACTACAGTTAAGCTTTTCAATAATGAAGTCACTTTATTTATTGAGAAATGTCATCACAGGATACATGATTCTTGGCAGGGCAGCTCCTGAGCAGGAAGCCTGCAGTTACAAAGGTATGCAGAAACGTGGAGAAGGGCATATTGTTTGCCTTCTTTTTATTACAGGAAGGATATGGTTTGGTTGTGTTTTTGATGAGTTTTATTTCATTGTACACTGGGATTTTTCCTAGACTTTAAGTTAGAACTTGGCAAATATTTTTACCCCTCCTGTTACGTAGGTGTGGGGAGAGCCCTGCTCTGTGTTTTGCACCCGTGCTTTGCAGACCCTGCACACAGGTCTGTGTCCCTTGGGCCAGCAGACTTGGCCTAGACATGGGCATGGAGACTTCAGATAGTTCCTGGGGTTAATAGACACTGGTCTAAGATGGTGAATTGAATCGCGGCGAATTGATATTATTCCTTTTTAAATTTTAGTCTGTAATCTTAGGGTTTTCTTTCTTTAAAAAAAACAACCTACAAAATAAATCCCCGGACAAAATGAACTAGCTAAAGACATTGATAATTTCTGCTTCCTATGGCTATTTGATTGCCTAATTACAGTCATTTTGAACTGATTGCATGCTCTTTTAATTTATTTCACAGCATTTGGCTGTACTGAAAGACCTAATGCAGGGTATTTTTTACAGAGGAGAGCAAGTCTTCCTGAAAACAAATGTTCAGTCCTTTCTCATTGAGGGCCTCTCTGCTTAGAAGGCAGGAATGGACTTAAGGCAGAAGCCTGTTTTATCTGTCAGGTACAAAACTGAAGGTTTTGAGTAGAAGCAAGTTTGGAACCTCTCTGGTTGAGCTGAGCACGTATCCAAGCTCTGGCTGAGCAGCTCAAGCACTGTTATCTCTGCCTGACTCCCAGGCCAGGGTTAGGAACTGTGATCTTGCTCTGGGGAGCACCAGTCTGCCCATGTCAGCTCTCTGCTTCTACTCCAACCTGTGATAAAGTCAAGCAATACAGAACTGTGATTAAAAAGAAGAAAGCTGGCTTGTTTTGAACCTGAAGAGACATTTATTCCAGCTCCACTCTGGGTTGGGGGTCAAGCCAGCTCTTTCCTTGTCCTTCGTGGGATTGTTTCTCTGGGGACCTGTTAAACCAGGCTCCTCCTTCCCAAGTGTCACGTGCAGGTACAGCTACTGACTTCCTCCGTGCCCTTCTTAAGTGCTTTCTACTGAATCATCTTGGTTAATCCACTGTTACGTGACACAAAAATGGATCCCAAATGTTGGTCATCAATTTTCTTTTAGGGCATAAACTTTCAGATAGTTTTACCATTGACTTCTCTGCATGATAGATCTCGTTACTTTGGGCCGTGGAGGCGAAGCACTTGTACTGTAACAAAGAACCCAAACTGTTCTTACAGGCGTTGTGTATTCTGAGAAAAATGCTGTTATCAATCCAAAATACAATTCGAATTACTTTACCAGGTTATGTCAGGTTGTGAAAACAGTATCAGTAGAGGAAAAGAAAAATAAACAAGTCTGCTGTGTTTTGCTAACTTGCCAGTCCTGGGCATTTAATCCTGGGCTGGAATGATGGGGACGGGAATGGTTTGTTATCAGAGGGTTCGCTGCTGCCTGTGAATGGGGGGTCTCTCATTGCTGGCCTAGCAGTTAGGGTGAATCAAATGCAATCTCAGGGGGGTAAAAAACACACTAAATATCTGCTACAAATAAGTCAGCCAATACAGACAAACAATACAAGAGTTCAAGTGAGAAAGTTGGCTCCACATATAGTTCCAAGGTGTTTAAATGGTTATTTTCACAAACTTTACAGACAAATCCTTGCAAAGTCTCTCAGGTGCACAAGGAAAGCTGGGATTAGATAAGGAGTCATTACTGCAGAATTTGGGGCAGATGTCCAGAGTGTTGTTTTTAAGATCCATGTCGCTGTGGTTCCTGGGTCTCCAGCTCTGGTGAGGGATGCGCTGAGCCGGGTGTTGTATAAACATGAATAAAAACACCAGCCATGACCCCTCAAGTTTACAGCCAAACAGGCAGGAGTTACTGAATTGAAGTCTGTGAATTGAATTTCACTTCCAGATGGTCCAGCTTTAATGTCACACAAGTGCTTGCTCAGTCCTTGCTTTTAAGGAGTTCTACCTGAAGTGGTTTTGCCAGAAAGAGCACAAAAGTCTTTAAGCTCCAATATATTCGCTCGAATGGGGGGCTGGTTCTGAAGAGCCTTGTCCACCAACTGCTTTGCTGGTAGGAACAGCTTCATTTTATCCAAGAAATGTTTGCAGAATTGGGCCCAGTGAAAGCAATAAAAACACTTCGTTTCTGAAAAGTGTTTTTGAGAGCATTTATATTGTTTACCCTAACAAAGAGGCTCTGGAGATAGCGACCTTTGTGCTTTGATTTTAGAAGTTATGAGACTAATCCCTTTTTTACAGCTGACTTATTTTATCTTCATCACAAACTTCAAGGGGATGCTTGAATAAGACAGGATTTGAGCCTAAGCTTCCCAAAGTTTCAGCTTTGGCCTCGTACCAGTAATTATAGAACTCAAATTGGTTTCATAAGGTTTTAAGCTTTTTGTGTTAGTGGAAACTTTGGGCAAGGAACTTCCATTTTGTTGGGTCTCACCAACAGTGGTGAAGCTCACCTTGCTCAGAAAATTAATTAAAAAGTCCAAAAGAATCAACAGCAGCAACAAAATCCTGAACTTTATTGTCCTGACAGGGACTTTCTGAAGTGCAAAAGACCCTGTTGTGCTTTAGAACCCGTCTGGACCATGCCTGGGGAACTCCTCTGTGGTGCTGTATTTACCAGCCTAGAGCATGTGTTGTTAATTCAGTGTGTCTTAAGTCGCAGCCTCACATCTATAAAGTTTAAGCTCGGCAGGAAAACATGGAAAAGCACTCTTATATTAATCAGCAGAGCCAGAAATAAACCTAGATATGAGGAATTTAAACCTCGTACTGCTTGGATGAATGCTGCAGCCTACAACATACAGCAGGGCTGCATATTCCTGCTCTGTGAAGGATGGATGGTAAAAAAAAAAAAAAAAAAGGAAAATACTAAAGAAATGCATTTATTTAAAACCCTTATCCTTGTAAGAGAGCTCCATAAAATGTACATAAAAAGGTATTTTTCTCCCACAATTTAGGCAAACAGAATTTTTAGTTAGATATTATCACCTGGAGAGAGCCCAATAATAAGTAATTTAGTCTGGAGAGGGGTTTTGTACATTTCTGATTAATATTTACAAAAGGCTTTGTGTATTTTTGCTCAAACGCTAATGAGGCAGCAGATCAAGTTGAACAAAAAGGACACTGTAGATTGAAATATGGTATTGTGCCCATCAAAGTCTGCCTCCTCTCTGCTTGGCTTATGATGAATGCTGTTCTTTAATAGCGGGCTGGGGTTCGTGAAAAACTTATTACAGAGACTAAGAGAGAAGCCAAGAATGAAGGAATGCCTGACTGGCAGCAATCAATCACTCCCTTTTAAAGATGAACTGATCCTTCTTTTTTTAAAGTAACACTTCATAAAAAGGTCTGAAACATAAATATGCAAAGCATTAGAGCAATTACATTCTGCATGATCCCTGCAGTATTTCTGGTGCATGGCTTCACTTTAGTGTGGTGATATAATGAATGCAGGGAAACGGCAAATCTCTCTAAAAGAAGACTGATATTTAGAGAAAAGTTCTTGCTGAAGAGTGTTAATTATCTGGAGCAGTAAAGTGAGATTATTTAGATCACTTTTAACAACATGTCTCTACTTTAATGAAGCCTTCTTTTATTTTGGTTTTTTTTTGATAATTAAGTTGATATATTTTAAGAGAAGGCAAATGCATATAATCTATATACTATATCACATACTGTAACATATAATACCAAAAGTGGACAAGGGACTGATCTAGTTATTGGCCATCACATACAAATGCGTTTATCAACATGTGCCTAATTTGCATATGCACTTTCTGCAGCTCTGCCTGCAATCCCAACCATTTGACGTGCAAATTAAGCATGTGAACATACACAGCTTTAAAGAAGTTGAGTTTGCTCCGTGTAGTGCAGCAATATTGCTCTTCCTTGAGCACATACTCCTTTGGTTGTGACTCCCCAGCTCGCAGGTTCCAGACCCTTATTCAGTATTTACCAACCAAACCCCCAGAACACAATGAACCACTTTCAATGCGACACGGGAGGGTTGGAAACAGAAACTGATGTAGAAGAAAATATTTTTGTTTCCAGTCACCACAAAAACTTTGCTCTACACAGCAAAAGCACAGAGTTAATTTAAGAGGTGCAGCCCAGATATTGCATGCAGGTAGTAGGAATTTTTAATGACTTGTTATTTTTACCCTGTTCAGAGAATAAACTTTCTGTTCCTCAGGGTCTTTTTAAAACCCTTTTTAAAAACAGTGCTAAGAATGGCTGGACAGTTGTTGTCAAGTGTAATGGATGGTAAATTATAAAATGTTAATGAACTAGTAAGTATAGAATCTAATATTAGATGCAGACAGTGTTGTTTAATATGGCACAGTTGAAAAGCATGAGCATGGAAACAGCAAAATGTCAGTAGTGAAATACCTGGTGGGTATTTGAGACCTCCAGTGGGTTTAGACTCTGTGTAAACACTGTCAGGAGAGGAGAATCAGCTCAGGGTTGTGGAGTTCAGTGAAAGTCAGAAATATTTTCTTCCTTTCAGAATAGGAAAATGACATTTGGTGCAAACGGAGGTTCTTTCCCCTTGCAGAGACAGTGTGGGTTACTCATAAAAGCATAATGGCTTTCATTCAGAGGTGCCATATGGCTGCTTATAAGATTTCTGCACAGCACTTGCTGTAGCAGTAACTAAACAAATGGCACTATAGTACAATATAATACCTGTCAAGAGCAGTGATAAAGAATGTTTTATTTCTCTGCTCTCTGTCCTCTTTTCTCCCTTCCTCCTTGGAAGCGGCTGCCTGTGCGAGGCAGCACCCACTAGATGGTACTGCCAGGCTGCTCCGAGCAGTCACTGCTCCTCAGCCTCCCCGGCCCTGCAGGCACTGCCAGGGCCCCGGGGCACCCATTCCCATCCTTCCCGAGGGAGGCATGGCGGGGCCACAACAGCTGGGCAGGTGTGCCAGGGATCTTCTTCCCTCAGCTCTGGCATGGAGGAGTCCGGGGGACAAAGTGCTCATCGTTTGCTCCCTCTCAAGCCTTAAAGCAAAGGCCAGATCTCCACGTGGAGCTGAGTTGCACAGTGACACTGATGGAGAGACACCTGAGCCCGGACTGGGGAGAGGGGCCCTCAGCCCACACCAGTTGGGCTGCTGGGAGCCCAGTCTCCTTCTCTCCTGTCACTGGGAGCACAGAGCATTCAGTTGTCTGGGTGCCTCTCATCTCCTCCTTGGAAAATGCTTATTGTCTTTCCCTTTTGAGGTTAAAGGAACAGATGTGTGTGTCAGATGCCGAGTTCCTCCAGTGAGATGCAGCTATAAAGTCCCAGCAAACCAATATGTTTAACTTGCATTAGGAGCTGCCTCCTTGAGCTCTCTGGGCTGGGTAACAACGGGCCTCCTTTGAATGCCTTTTAATTTTGGTAAAAGATGGCTCCACCTGCTCCACATGAAAATACTGCAATCTCTGATCACCAGATAGCCTTCATATGTTGTTTACAAAATAACACATCTTCTCTCTGCCTGTGTTTTTCCCTGTAGGATAAATGCAGGCTTATACTGGCTCTGAAATATATTGGCTCCCTGAACAGCACCCTAACACATCCGCTCTATCATCTTCTCCTTTGGAATCACACTCTGGGGAAATTTGGTTTAAACCTTTCCTGATTAAAAGCCAGCAATGACCACATATGTAGCAAATGTGGGGGGGTTTTTTGTATGTGCTTGTCTCATCTCTGCAAGTACTTCCTTCACACAGTGTAAATTCAGGATTTTGCATGATGTATTCCTCAGTCCTTCCGTCCATCTGTCCAGACAGGCAGCGTGTTTGATGAGTTAACCATTCTGAACGCTTTAATATTTATGTGACTCTTGTGCAGCTCAGCAGTTGCTTTATGTGGGATTGCATATTTGATAAGATCACAGATTCACTCTGTGCCAAAGCTGAAGTCCTACCGAGGTCTGACTGTACTTCAAATGTCAAAAAAATATGAATAGGTGGTCTTAATGTTCTCCTCTGGTGTTATATCTGTCTATAGAGAATATAGCTTACAACAGATTAGAAGCAATAGAGGACTTGACATATAGTGAGAGAGCAGTAAGAATGATGCTTGTTGACATTATCGGCTAAACCTGTAGGGGAATTTTCTTTTTTTCTTTCATTCTTTCTTCTCCTCTTGCTTTTTGCTGTGAAATTTGCTTATTTGTTCCTGTGTGCCTTGCTCTTTCTGCATAAAGTTCCAGTTTCTCTATCTAAAATAGTTTTGTCAATCCAGGTGTTTTCAACATACCCATCTATACAAGTCCTTGTTTGGCACCCCTTGCTGTTCTCCCTCAATGCCTCTCTCTGAGGTTTAAAGACTATTTATTTGTAAAAAGCCCGTGTAACTCTAATTCAAGCTTATTCTGCCTGGTTAAGAATTCATTGAACTAGACTGTCTGCATTTCTGTGCACCAGTGTGCTGTGGTCCCTCTGCACTCCAGAATTCATGTGTACAAAGGTTTGCAGCTAATGCAATTATGGACTGAATGGATTTGTGCTCGCACCCACTTTCCCTGTGCTGGGGATGCACCAGCATGTGTGAGCAGTCTGAGATCCTGTGCAAATGCATTTGGCATGAAATGACAAATTCACCTCTTAAACAAAAGAAAAAAACGCCTGATTTTCAGTCTTTTGTAGCAGCGTCTCTAATAAAGCAATGAAAGATGGATTACTGGGGAATGAGTCATGGAAATTCCTACCAAAGTTTTGTGAAATCTGAATATGCAGTGGACTGCGGAGAAGGAGAGGATATTTCTGCTGACATGTAATGTCTTGATCCTATCTCATTCTTGTTGTTAGGAACAATCTCTGTGGTTAGATGCCCCAAACAGTGCTTGCAGACATTTGGATTGCGTAACTTCCATTGGGAAATTGCATCCCAACATCGGGATACGGCTCTGCACAGCACACACTGACCTGGGAATTGATCACATCACCTGGGTGCTTTAACTCCCGTTCAGGAATGTTGCTTTCAGGGCCTGGCTCCAGCAATGATATTACAAATGTGCAGGTGATGGAATATGGCTTCTTGTCAGCTTTACATTTAGAAGCACAGCAGGAGACACCCCAGCCCTGGGCGAAGCTGCTCGTGAGTGCTGCTGCATTCGGAGCAGGGTGTCAGCACCCACCCTGGGCACTGCTTCTGCACTGCCCCTGATCAGGGCACGTCAGATGCAGAGTGAATTCAGTATCTGGCCTGCAGGCACAGATGAGCCCCAGGGTTCCTTCTCTGTTTGTGGCTCTTAGTCTGGTTCTCCGCTCTGCCCCTCAGGGCTCCGTGAGGGCTGACCCTGAGCTGGCTGTGAGAGAGCTCAGCCTACACCAGGCTATCCCTGCGTGTCCTGGCTGGACTTCAACACTGGGCCTTCTTGGGATTCACAGGCAATACACCAAGGGGGTGTGAGGGCCCAGAAGCTGAATTTGCTCTCACACGATGTAGACACAGTTTTATGCTGGTACAGGATGCAGCATATTCAAGTGTCCCCAACTCAGCACATGAGAGGGACCAAAAAGCTGATTTTCCAGTGTGTAGGCTTTAATCAGACTTGGAAAGGGAGAACTATAATACAGGGCTACAGAGTTTCTGTTTTTCTGAACCTGACATATCAATAGGTCACTGAAGAAGAAAATTTGGGACAGTTTCAAAGGTGGCATCTGAGTGGCAGATGTGCTGTATTGTGCCATTTCAGCTTGTGCACAATATGGCACAGGCTGGGAAACAGGAGATGCAGATATGAAGGCATATTTGATGTGCCATCATCTCAAAGGATTGTTCCTTTGTCTGAGGAGGGAACTGTAATCCTTTGGAATTGTGAAGAGTTATTGGCATTCTGCAAAGTAGGAGTATGCCTAACATGCCATAACAAAAAAGGTAATGCAGAACTGTAATTAACACAATGTTATTTTTAATTCACAAAAATACTGTTTATAGAGCTACAGTGAAAGATTCTGACTTTTAATGAAGATTGATTGCAAGTCAGACTTTGCCTTTCATTCTGCTGATTTTTGTTCACTACAAGAAGAAATGGAGCTGGGAGTGAGACCATTTGTTTGTGGCACAGAGTCCCTTGAGTGTCCCCTCTTCTTTCATCACAGCCAGGGGACTTGTGCTTCACCCAGCTCAGGTGCTGCAGCACAAAGGGACCATGAGGCTTTCTCCCTTTCCTGCCTGCTTATGACCTGCTCCTCCCACCTCTCAACTGTTTCTCCTCCAAATATCAGCATAGTATCATTTCCCTCAGACCGCTGCCCCAAATCAGCTCCATTCAGCTCAAGTTTTGGGGACTCCTGCACAGAGCAGCGCAGCTCAGTTGGACTCAGCAGCTCATCCTGTCTGAACAGAGCACATTTTTTGGCATGGGACATTCCCACAGCACTACACAGCCTCTGGGAACAAGTGGAGAGGCTCCCGAATTTCGACCAGGTCCCACCACCTCCATCAGTGCACTCGAGCGTGTCCCAGGCAGCACCACTTTGAAGGGCTTTGTTCATTGCCCTTCGTGCTGCAGGTTACACAGAGGTGTTTTGGACACCTGAGAGGAGGGGCTGGTGTGGGAAAAGTGAACCTGCAGAGCATCTCATGGACAGCAAGTGACCAGGGCTCCTCAGAGGTCTCCTTTCTCCCCTGTCAAATGGGTCTGGGCAGAATGAGCAGCCCTGTCTCACAACTGCCATGGGCAGCGTCTTTGCTGACCACCACACATGAGATAGAGTCTCATGGGGTCACTTCTTATCTGCCCCATATCCACTCTGCTTCTCCAGCCCGTTTTGACTACAGGGTAATGAGGGATCATATAAAATTGTACAGGGGTGCCCTTGCAGGAGCAACTTTGGGAAGAAACTCATTGCAGCAGGAAGTGTTGCTCAGTTAAGCAGTAAGAAAAACCCCACATTTTACCATAAAAGGTGTGCAGCACAGAAGTTAAGTTACCCTTCATGTGACAGACGAAGAAACTGAATATATTCCTGTCGATTCTTTGAAGTTTTCCAACAAATTCCCTGCACCCTTTTGCTGCCATAAATAAGTGTAGCAATCCCATCCATTATATGAAGTTCCAGGCAAGAGTCCCTTCCCAGGTTTGTGCAGCCATGTTCTAATCACATCGCAGCAGAGATTTCATTTCACTTTACTGCTAATTAAAACTGCAATATTGTGCAGCAGTAAATTTTCCTGATGATCAAAACTGTTTGTATGTCTTGTCACATAACCTATGCATTCCCAGGAAATGAGAGAGCTTGATTCTGCCTTCAGACGAGACGAAATTTGAAGGAAACTGGAATATCAAATGACACGAGTTAAAAAATGTGAGACAAGAGGTTTTCAGATCAGCAGTTGAAAGTGGAGCTGGATGAAACTATTGTATCAAACATTTCTTCAAATCTAGGCAAAGTTTTGACTGAAGCTTGTCCGTACAAAAAGTAAATTGGAGCAGAATTATGGCTTCGTGTGGAAAGTGAATCTGGGTTGAAGTGACGTTGAGACCCAGAATCTGCTCTGCACTTGGAAATGGGACTGATGGGAGCAGTTTGTTCCCAGCCCTGCCAGGGCCACCTCACAGCTCTGCCCTCCCCTGAACTCTCGGGCTGTTTGAAGAGCGGCTCTGATCTCAGAGCTCTCCATCCACTCACCTCTGCTGAAAAACACCTCAGGGGAAATGCAGGAGGGTGCAAAACCCCAGAGAATGGAAACAATCAAACAGCATTTATTTGGTCTTTTTCCCATGAAGCCCCATAAACTGAAACTGCTGAAGTCTGCACGGAGTAATTCAAATGCTCTGTACCGTGTGTTTCAAAGCCTGGCTGTACTTTCCACTCTGCTGCTGGTCTCCAGTCAAACCAACCCTGAACGCTGACTGCAGAGAGGCTTCAAATTCACATCCTGATTTGATTTTGGGGTTGTCTGGGCAGTTCAAACTGGGCCTTTTCTGGATGTGCAGGTCTGTTGTCCCTTGTCAGGTTCTCATTGCTCCCTTTCCTTTCTGCCAGTTTACACATATTTGTACATATCCCACTTGGAGCAGCTCTCCCAGTTTTCTCTCCAGAAGTTGTGTGCTCTCATGCTGCGTTTTTTTTCACTCTGTATATTTAAGAAAAAAAAAAAAAAAGAAAAGTGCCATTTTGGCAGAGTTGTAAACTACCCTCTTAAAAGCAAGGAAGAAATTTTGAATTAAGAGGAACTCAGTATGGTGTGACACTGTCCTCAGCTCACCCCATTATTCCTGTGTGTTGTGGCACATATGGCATTAGTACAGTGTGTGAGATTCCCTGCAAAGCTAAGGAGAGGTAGGTTGATTTAAGGACATGGTTTCCAGCCAGATTTTTGGCTTTAACTTCAAATTTCCTTTGTGTTTGGGGAGAATTTTAAAGCGGATCTTAAATGTTACTTCAGAGAGGTGGGTTTGGGGTTTGTTTCTTGGTTTTCTCCCAGAAGCTTCAAGTGTCGCTGTCTACTGGACTTTTCAGCTGCAGTTATTTTAGAAAAGAGGCATTTAAGTGAAAGTGTGAGATGTCATGCTTTTTAGGAAACTCAAGATATTTGTTTGTCTTGGTGACAGTGGCAGACTTCTAAATGCTCTGCTTTCCTGACATGAGCAGAATTCCTGCGAACAGAACTCTATTAACAGGACGAAATATCTGTTTGGAATCCCTTGGCAGTATTCATGTTGAAGACAGTTTTGACCAAAAAGATCATCAGTTATTCTGATCTTCAGGAGATTTCTGTTGGATTGTAAATAATGTCCTCTTTTGAAATTAATATTGCAGCATTTTGCTCCAAAAAAAATGCAAATGCACAATCAGAGGTCCTAACACTTGGAATGAGGTTTAAAAAGTCTAAGAGGGAAAACAAAAAAATCCAATCATAAATATCCGTATTTGAAATATTTAAGATATGCAACAAACTGCTCAAAACTAAAGTATACATAGTAATAATCTGGTGAACACTTTCAGCAGATTATTTATTTATAAATAGGAGAATATTTAAAAAAATGAAGCATTTTCAGACTGAATAAACAAAACCATCTTCAAGTCATAAATTTATTCCGACTGATCCTCCCAGCTGGAACCCAAAGGGACTGTATATTCTTGTAAGAGTCTTCCATTTCAAATCAATCTTTAAGCAGGTAAGAGTTTTATGCCATGAAATACCACCTAATGATGTGTTTAGGACAGAAAAGCTAATGGAAGAGTAGCAATAGCAGCTTTAATTTGTCAACAGCTGCCCCGGGAGAGTTCCAGAGGGGTTGCAGATCCCCGAGTCATTTAAATGCCTTATTTACAACTGCATTAGGCACTTGAACACACATCCCATAAAAGTACTGCTGCCTCTTTTCATTCACAGTTGTTCCTCAGGATGGCCATTTTTTAGGAATTTTGATCCCTTTTGTTAATCCCAGTAATTGCTGATCAGCTTTTCAGGTTCCTTAAGTACTTCATTTTCAGGCATCTTTTGGTGCAAGTTTACAGTGAGGTGAAAAGGAAATGGGACCCGAAAAAGAGGAGTCATCTCTTTTCTGCCTTATTTGGCACAGTGCCAGCCCCACAAAGGTCCCAGGAAGCTGTCATTCGATCCCAGAAAGATAAGAACAACAGACATGGAAAACTGAAAGCTCCCCTGGACTCCAGGCAAAGTTCTGCAGAGCAATAAAAGGTGCAGGTGACGGATTTTTAGGACCTGACAGTAACATTGTCCATTATTGCTGAAAAGTCATGGGCAGGGTGAAAAAGGCAACTGCTCAACAGAGCAGAGCAACCTTACACGAAAGGCAATGCCAAAAGGAATAAAATGCTGTGTCCAATTGAATTTTTTAGGGGAATGTAGGGAATTACCCACATTAAAACTGGGCTGTGAGCTATGAGGGTGACACCTCTTCTCGTGTGCAATATGAATCGAGCCTTTTAACAGCTGCAGATGGTCAGAGCCTGTTTTTCTCTTCTCTGAGCCTGCATTTCTCTCTCTATTGCAATCAATCTTTTTTATGTTATTTTTTTTCTGCAGTTTTCTCCACTGCATCCCCTCTTTACCAGTTGCATGATCTGTGTTGAGCCTGTTGAGCATGAGGGGGATCCCTGGGGTTTGGGGGTGCTGGGAAGTGAGCGGGTACAACATGGGGTACAAGACGAGTTTCTTGCCACGTTGAGGCAGAGAAAGGAGGAGGACACAGGGATATGCCAAGGATCACCTCAATATCAGGTGGTCCCAAGCCCTCCAGCAAGAGCAGAGCCCCTGGAGAGAAGGGGACAGAGGGCACCAAGAGGGAAACCCCCTCATCCCCTCTCACAATTCCCCTGGTCCTTCACCCAAAAGTTGTCCTAGTAAGGAGTCTGTATTTGGGCTGTTACATTTTTGGTGTCATGGTCAAAGGGTGTTGGAAATGGTGAGGGAGAAAGAGAGAGGAACAGCAAATGTGATCTCGACATCGTGGATTAAACCTTTCATTGGCTGACTGCGAAACATGATTCATTTGAGTGAAAAGGGTGGCTTAGAGAAAAATCATTTCATAAGTTTTAAAGAGGCATCCTGTCAAAATAGTCTGTTTTCACATTGCTTAAGTAGAAACAGCTCTCGGTTTCAAACTTCAAGTTAATTGGAAGAAAAGCTCCTATGAAACAAATAAATGAACATGTAAAAATATCAGCACTGGGGACAAGTGATTTGAAATTATCAAAACTAAACACTTCAGTTAATACAATCTTTTTTTTTTTTTTTTAATTAAGCAAAGACATAAACTTTTCTTCATGATTTGGGAGGAGGAAAATTTTTAAATCTTGAAAGTTTCACAGTTTCATTTCCCATCCTGTGCTAAGGCACAGCTATACAGCACATTCCTATATTTGTCTTCCTATCCTTCTATGCAGGATAAGCAGGAATATAAATCTATAAGTGAAGAGACAGGTTAATACAAATGGTTTCAGTGAATCTCTTCTCTGATCATTTTTTCCTTCCCTTGCTTGATGTCACTGTATGAAAAATCTCAGCCCACCAACAAAATGTATGGTAATAGTTCAAAACAAAATTGAAAAATTTCTAGAAGTTGAACTGGAAGCATTTTTGTCAGAGTTTATTGGGAGCATTTCATATTTTTAAAAGTCTAGAAAACTTTTATGACAAGTAGATAAATTATGAAACTCTATGAACATGGAATTAAATGGAATCTGAAAAGTGACAAACAGGGAAAAGAGAGAGCACATAATTTTAGAACACAAAAAGGTAACTAAATTTGAAAAATTGCATTAGTATATCATTTTCAGTCTGTAAGCCATTAGAGAAAAAGTGTAAATTACACCCTGTAACAAAGTAAAAATGTTTTCAATGTTTAAGGGTAATTTTGTATTACTGCTACTATTACTTAAACTCTTAGCTCTTATAAATATCTCAAGACAGGACCCCTGGTGATATTACCTGTGTCTTAGGCAGAGAGCAACAATTTCAATTCCATTCAACTACATTTGTATTTTGCCAAGTGCTATCAAGCACTGAGTTGCATAATTTGCTATCTAAGTGAAATAGATATTTTTCGTGCCTCACATTTATCACTCTCCTGTGGGCCTCGTTACTGACAATCAAATCATAAAAGATGTTCAAAATTGTCATGATGCACTTATTTTCTCATGATATTTGATACAAATAGTTTCTTCTACAAAAATGGCCTTTTTTAACCGTAGCATTTTAGAGTAGTTTTAAAGGAACAGGATGCAGTTGAGTTTTAGCAGATTCTACACAGACATTTGAAAAAAAAAAAAACCAAACCAACAAACCCAAGCTTTTGATAGCTGATCCTATTTCTAAATATATCCATTGAGGAAAGGAGGAATTTACACTGAGTGTAAGCTGATAACATAGCAAAATAAAAATATAGAGGAAATTCTATTTGTACCTGGAACACTTGTATTCATTTCTTTTTCTCTCTTCTGTCTTTTAACATGAACTCAGATGTTGTAAAAGGTAATTTTCAATTTATACAACAGTCGCAGTGCAGGAAGCTACAATACCCATATCACTACCCCCAGTGTGCTCCAAGATTTTGGGGAGAATCCTTGACAGACGGTTGATTTCCAGTGGTTAAAGCCCGTTGAATCCCTGCTGATAATCCAGCACCAAGAATTTCTCCCAGCCTTGGGGGAGAAAGTAGACTGAGAACATTAAACTCGTTTCTTAGGGAGCCAGTAGGAATGCTGGTTGTGTCCATCACGGAGGGGGTACCTGGATGTGTTTTCCACAGGCCACCTCAAACGGGCCACTCCCCAAATTCGGAGCCAGCTGTGCTTTCAAAAGAGCACGCACAGCTCCACCCCAAACCAAGGTAACGCTCACCCCACACAGCTCGTGAGGCAGCCGTGAAGTACTGGATCATATTGTGCAGTAGACCCAACAGATCCCTCGTGGAGCAGGCAGGCTCCTTAAAAAAGAAGCAAGAGAAGCAGGATGGCAGGAGGTGCCTGCCTGCTCTCGGAGTTTTCGCTGCATTTTAAGCAAGAGACATCTTGAGGTTTGTGCTTCCCCAAACCCTTATGCTTGCAAAAGCAAAGCCCATAAACATTTGTTTGAGGCTGCCCTGACATACAGAGTATTTAAACTTTTCACTGCTGCTGCTTGTGAGACATATCAAAATGTACATATTTTTTTCCACGATTTCATTCCCTGAGCCGTTCCCTGTGATTTGATGTGCCAGTTAAAATCTGATGGTCTCTGTGGCTGAGATGGAGGTGGTGATTTGGGGTAGAAATACTGCCCCGCTGACCTCGTGCACAGGAACAGATGATGGTACAGGAAGAAGATGCTGGATATTTATTTGTAGGTGTAGGGGAGAAATATATTTGTTAGTGAAATGGAGCTTGCTGCAGAGTGCATAAAGGTGAATTATTTGTCAGAAGACTGAAGGAGGTTTATGCAATATAGTATTATTGAGCCGGGCTATTAGCAGAGTGAATTGCTATTGTGACATGCCATTAAATTGTTTTTAGTGTCCACAAAGGTATCATTCTGGAGCAGGCTTGGTTCCTAACAAAGTTATATATTTACTGGACAGCGGCAGATCTCAGAATAAAAATAGTCTGTCTGACCATAAAGTAAAATAAGAGAGGAGGGTCCTGTGCTGGAAAGTTTGACCTCTCTCAGCGCTCCCAAGCACTCCTAAACCAGGAGCAGTTTTCTCCAATGTGCACAACCCCACAGAAGCAGGACTTTGGCCCTGAAGAGCCCCAGGGAAACAGTCTGTGGGCAGAGAGGGAGTCAGAGCCTGGCTGCTGCTCTGCACGGTGCCTCCAGCGCTCACACGTGGCACAGACACTTCACCGCCCCCATCACGGCACCTCACGGCCACAACTCCCGTCCCATCGAGGCCTCTTTCTGCTGAACTTTCTGTGGATTTCTCTGGATCCCAGGCTGGGCTGCACAGGCTCCTTGTGCTGCTTCTGACTCAGCCTGGAGCCATCCAAGCCTTGCTCTTCCCTCGCTCATTCTGGGACCAGGGTTCACAAACTGCATCTTTTGTACCTTGCAGAGCAAGTTAATCATTTTCCCCGTGGCCTCACACAAAAGCAGTTGACAAGCAGATGAAACCACTAGTAGGCAATATGGTTAGAGAAACCATAGGCACAGATAGATACATTAGGACTGATCACAGTGTTCCACCTTTAACTTTGGAAAACGTATAAAACATGTAACATTACGACATTAAGTCAAACGCCTTTAATTTAATCATATTTAGACTCTGACTGGAAAAAGAAAGAAGAAGAATTTGCCACGATTAACATGCTAGTTTAAGAAAGCAAAAACAAAGAAGGAACTCTTAACTTGAGATTCATTTTGGGAAAAAAAAGATAATTAAATATATGTGTACATATATAGTTATACATATGAGATTAAATGTTTTAGAACATAAATCAGTGGAAGAAAAGTAATAAATAATGCATGATGAAAATGTGATAATGTTTATTAAGAAGCAACAGCCTTGTCATCTTCATTTTCTTCTTCAGTGATTCTCCCCTCAAAGGGTTCACTCATTTGGGACTCCCTGCAATTTAGCCTGAGGCCACTCTCTCTAATTCTTGGTTGGAAATATACCTGCTTTGCAAAAATAAGTTAAAAGCAGAACAACTGTGCACACTGAAGGTCTCCCCATTAAGCTCTTAAAGGCCAGAGAGTGAATTTTATGCCCTTGTTGCTGTGGAAATCTGGAGACAGACAATAGGCACCCAGAGAGAGGAGGAAGGAGATGGGGAAGAAAGCGTGAGAGGAGACCTGAGCCAAGGCTGCTGGAAAGCTCTTTCTTTCCACTTACTGCCCTTCTGACCTGAGACGTGGCCTGTTCCTCACTACACCTTTCTCTCCTGACCTGTAAAAGAGCTCCACGCTCCTCTGGCAGCGAGCTCAGCCTGTGCATCCACACACAGATCCAAAGGGCCAAACAGCCCCTCCTGCCTGCTGCAGCTCAGTTTATCCCCAGGACAAGCTCTGCTCCCCCTCAGGTGGGAACGGGCTCTGCCAGCACCAGCCAAAGCCTGAGGATTTGCATCACCTGGAAAGGGAAAGTCTCTGAGACAGCACAGAATGCCAGATATTATTATTCATTAAAGCATGGTTTGGAATCAGGCCCCTTTGCACTTCTGCTTTCTTTGTCTAATTTTCTGTCCTTCAGCAGAATAATGAGGAAATTTAGACTCAGTTAAAGAAGTTTAGTACTGATAATTTGCAGTACCTAAACCAATATGTTGGTGTTAGTGTGCTGTGACATATAAGCTGCTTAATTAGAGTTGCCATTTAATCTCTTTCTGTTCATTCATCTGCACTCGACTAACACAGGAAAGAAACTTTACCCACCCAGGTTTAACAAACTGAGTAAACCTTCCTAGTGTGGAAGCTGGAGAGGAATGATGATATTCCATAGAGCAGGTTCTAAATTTGAACCTTCCATCACATATGTGAATGCACAGAGAGATCCAGCACTGAACACGTGTCACTGTGCACAGATGTAACTTCTCATTTCTGAATGTCTCCCGCAGTGGATAACATGAGCTTGCTGGTATATTTATGCTTTTAGTATTTACTGAAGCTTTCCGTGGGACATAATTCTGAATTATCCTTCATTGGTTTATTAGAGTCTATGGGATTTTATTCATCAGCTCAGCAAGGCGTTAGCAAAAAAAAATAAAAAATGTTCATTGTGGTGTAAATAGATCAAGAAGATACACTTGGACTCGGGATAGAGGGAAGGTGTGTTACAGAGGCAAAACAGGATCAGTAAAGCCCTTTATAAATGTAAAGAGACACTGAAAGGGTGAAATTACAGTTACCCTCCCTCTAAGGCCCTTTTATTGTCTGTGCAGAATTCACACCTTTTTTTCTCCATAAATGAGATAACACTCAGAGGAAAACTTACTGTACTTCCTACTGTACTTTATCAACACAGTGAGGGAAATGTCCAGAGCCCAGCGTGCTGGAAGGGCTGAGTGGAACTCGGGTTTGTTCCCACACCTGTGCACCTGCCCTGCCCACGTCATTAAAACCTCCTTCTCTCTGCAAAACACCCCTGGAGCTGTGGGGAGTGGAGGGACAGCCAAG
This sequence comes from Oxyruncus cristatus, assembly GCA_013399855.1. NCBI lineage: Eukaryota > Metazoa > Chordata > Aves > Passeriformes > Cotingidae > Oxyruncus > Oxyruncus cristatus. Next base: position 2,035,052 of record VXAY01001630.1, on the reverse strand, counting down.
AGTGGGCATGTTTTTCCTCCAGAGTGAAACCCAGAGAAGGGTTAATCTTGTTGTGCTACAGGAGCTACAAGTGCACCAGGAACAGAGAAGTCGGTACAGAAGCAATTTTTAAGACAAAATTCTGACTGTGGCCTTGTGTTCAGGGCAGGGAGAACATCCACTCCTGTGTCTGGGACACAACTGTGTCCGTTCCCAGTGAAATGACCCGGGGGCTGGCCCTGCTTTTGACATTTTAGTCAGGAAAGATAATACAGAATTGTTTTCACTTCTGGTTTTCAGCTAATGACAGAAGCAGAAGTACCTAAAGGGCTACGGAAGATCATGTTCTCAGCCTAATCAGAAGTGGGAGGGCTTGAAATCCCCAACTACTAATTTTAGCCCAACTTGCAGAATCAGGGACATAGTTTAGATGAATAAATGGGAATTCCAGCCTTAGAAATTTTGAAGCTTCACCTACTACAGACAACAAAAGGCACCTCAGAAACTCAGGAGAAGCAAAAGGGGATGGTCTGATATTCATCACCCCACCACTAAAGCCTTCCAAGGCCACAAAAAGGAGATAACATAGGAGGAAGACTCAAAACAAGGAATACGGGATAAAGAATAGCACAGAACTCTTCAAATGATGGATTAATTTTTCAGCGTAGCTAAAATTGCTATAACCTCGGTTTCATGAGTCAGCAAGTCTGATAACATTAATATATACTAAAAAAATGTAAGGTAACACCTGGGGGTTTTTATACAACTCAGCTAAATTCGGATATGAAACCTGCATTTCATAATTAGAAATTTTGGTTCAGCTACCATGAGCCAGGTGTGTGTTTAAATGAGAAGATCTGATCCTTTTAGGGATTAAGGGCACCTTTACCCCACCATAACAGTTCAAGTGGGCTTAAAATGGTAAAACCTACATTTAAACCCCCTTTATAATAGCAGTACAGTACAAAGTATAAATGCAAATCAATATAAACATCTTTTTCCTTTCTATACCAGAGATAAAGCTAATATTAAAGCTTAAAATACTTATGCAAATAACCTTACCTAAAAACAGCATCAATTTTATTTCATTAAAAAGGGCAAGGAGAAAAAAAAAATTCCTTGTATTATCCATTCAGAACTCGTTGCCTGAGATCTTGATGAACTAAATGAATTTATTTTGTTAATTGCTTATATTAAAATTGCGGAGTCAGTATCTAAAACAAAGGATTAAGATCTGCAGTTTACAGAGGACTCTGCAACAGGAAATCTCTCCTCCATTATGTATATTAGCCCCCACAGCTGGGTCAGCAGATGGATGGTCCTTGTAGGCGTTTTTCCCCATAAAACATTCGTTGAACAACAACAAAAAAGTAATGTTTAAAGCAGGGTGGGCTTTACTGGAACAGATGAAAATAGACACTCATCCTTATTGCTTTTTAAAATATAGCTTTACCTGTGTGCCCTGCCTCCAGCCAGCAGTTCCACAGGCAGGGAGAGCTCTGCTGCCTCGTGCCTGGTCATTTTAGAGGTGTCCTGGAAACCCTCTGGGCATCATCACTGACACAAATGGCTCTCTCCCTGCAATAGGAGGGGTTTTGCATCAGGTTTTAGGGTTGCTACTTAAAGTGCAAACTTTTCCTGCTGCAAAGGGGTGGTTATTGGTTTTGAATCTCACTGGTAAGTCCACGAAGTTCTCAGAATATTCCGAGCTGGAAGGGACCCACAGGGATTATCAAGCGAGTGGCCCCTGCAGGGACTGAACCTGCACCCTTGGCTTTATTAGCACCTTGCTTATCTCAAGTCAGTAGGTGCAAACCTCTGTCCCTGGGAAAACTGGGGCACTCGGCCTTTGTGTGACATTTGGCCACAGAAAAGGCAAGGCAAGTCTATCCCCACACACAGTCCCACCTAGAGTAGCATGTGGAATTACCTAAAAATGCATGAAAATACAGGTCCGGGCTGTTCTGCCAACATGCAGTGTCCCCACAGGGGCAGAGCAGCATCCACACAACTGCTGTGCTCACACTGTGCTGTCTCAGAGTCTCAGACACCATATAGCCAAAAACAACTCTTTTCACCCTGAGTCTGTAACTGGGGAGTTCACTTCCATCCTCACACAGGGCAGGCAGTGGATCTGGTTAAACAGCTGGATGCTCCTTCGAGGTGCCTGGCATTGGAGAAGCTGACAGCGTAATTGTCAGGGATGAGCAAACAGGTTTTGCCTAATTTTGAACCCACTCAAGTGACCTAATTTCGAAATTTAGCCTTGAATTTGCAACTTGCTAAGTTTACGGTGTCTGTGTAATTACACTGTAATTATACATTTCCATACTCGCCATAACACCACAAGGACTAATTAGATTGGGTGAAATTTCTATCCTGACTTGCACTGACTAGTAGTTAAATCCATTGATCCTATTGGTTGATTCAGTGCTAATGAAATACTGGAAACCAACCCATCTGAACAGAGCCTGGGCTGCAGAGAACAAGAGACATGAAAAAGTGACTCACTGGATATAGGTTATAACAGTTGGCCAATATTTATTTCAGGTATTTGTTGTTGGTTTAGTGAAAGTCTCAGTTCTGAACCCTTTGTGCACAGTTTCTTGACTTCCCTTGATTGCGTTAAATTTCCAGTATTGGGAGGAAATCGGGCTGGAATGTGATGTTCATGTAATTGCTGAATTTGTCTTTACTATCTTTTACTGGAAGAGTTAAAGTTTGTCTTTTTATGAGTCAATTTTGTTGTAGACAACTGTCTATTAAATACAAGTTATTAAGAATTGCTGTTTATGGACAAACTCATTGGGAAAGCTGCATGTTTAAAGGTTTTAACTACAATATTCCTTTTGAATGAGTTTTTTAACTGAGTAGTAACTTGTTGCTACGTGCTGCTGCTCATTAATATAATGTCTTTCTCGTAATGTGCACTTTGGTTATGTTCATTTGATTTCTTCTGCAGACAAAAGTCTCAGGAAGAGACATATATCCACAGCATCAATAGTGTGTTCAAGCATCTATTACAGAAAAGAATGTAACTACATTATAGTTTAAGTGCCGATGTACTGTAGACCCAAAGAAATAATTTTCATTGGTAGAAATAGGGTTTTTTTATGTGCCAGCAGTCATTTTGGTCCTTGTGCTGGGGGACACAGGCAAAGGGAAGATTCCTGTTCTTGGTAGAAAACACAGCAATCTAATCAGACTTTCCTCTGCACGAGGGGTTCCCACGTGCCATCAGACCTCTGTGTCCCTCCGTGGAAAGGCTGAGAGCTGAGGTCCTGCCCCGGACCCACGTCATTGCTCGGACAGTGGCAGCCGCAGAAATCTACTCCTTCAACCTCATCTTTCAATACAGAAGCTCATAATCACTTGCAAGTTATTTTCCTTGGCAAAAGCACTGTCTCGCCTGCGGGGCACTGCAGATCTCCCGGTGTGACCCACACCTTTGCTGGCCCTCGGCGGTGTCGAGGACCTGCCCCTTCATTTGTCACCCCGAGCTGTGTGTGACAGGGAGACAGAGCCACAGCCAGCCATCTGGCCCACCAGTGAGCACCCCGGGTCCATGTGCAGCTGCGGGGGTTTGCAGGGACGGAGCTTGGGAGGTTCCCTGAAAACCTCCCTCTTGTACCACAGCCCTTGGGTTGTGGCAAACTGCAACTGTATCGCACTCCCCCTTCCACCCAGAATGAAAGGAGCCTGAGGGATCATTAGTATCCTTCCATCACTTCCTCATTAGTTCTTAGATAGTGTTTTAATGACAGCTTGAGAGGCTCAGCATCCTGCCCTCTTACTATTTATGATCCCCACAGTGCTAATGTGCACTTAATGAGAAATTCTTGTCTTGCTTGTAAATCCTGTAGCCGGCATTCAATTTATTGACAGATGTTTGCTTGGGCCTCTTTAAAATTACTTCATAAATCTTCCAGGATAAAAGGCCTCAAGTTTGGTTATTAAGACAGGCCCTTGTTGACAGTTTCATATTTAACTGTTTGGAACTGGACTGTCAGGGCTGTAATGGAGTGCACGGCGGAGGGTTTGCATTCTTCGGGCTCATTTACCATGTTTTCTGCACCTATCAGGTTTTTTCTTTTTGAAGTGTGTTGACTGTCCCTTATAATCCCTTTAGTTAACTTCTCTGTGACCTCTTTGTGCACTGCACTTACTCATTTAGCATATCAGCGTGTCAGCTGTGATGAAGTGTTTATGCTGATATGAGCTGAGGGCTGAGCAAGCGCTACATGCCAGAACCTCCTGGCTGTAATGCTGATAGGAACTGAGGGCTGAGCTTGCACTTCAGCTCGAGCCCACTGGACATTTCACAGGGAGCCACAAGTTCCCTGCCTCCCTCTTCCACCCTCACATTTTATGTCTCCTCTAGGTCTGGGGCCATGGCTTGTAAAACCTGGTGGAGGGCTTTTCCCGGCAGGTCAGGGCAACTGGGCTTTGGAAAGAAATCCCTTGAAATGCGTCCTGAAATGATTCCTTTTGCTCTGAGTGCTGTGATCCCATCGGTGGGTACCAGAGCAGTGTCTCTAATCCCTCAGACCTGCTTTTAGAAGGAGCTGCTGTTGCATGTGTGTGGCTCTCTTTGCCACAGGTTATGCAAGGACCAGGCAACTGTTTTTCACTTCTCTCGTGGCTGCTCAAAATCTCACGGAGCTTTTAAAAAGGTCCCTTTGAGTGACATATATTAGAGAGGTCTGGTCCAGATGCTGCAGCATTTAGAGTGTGCAATGACAGCGTTTTAGGCCATTATTTTAGAAGAGACTATTTTTTTGTCCTCATGGTGAACAGAAAAGATTAAAAATTTAGTGAGCTGCTGGAAGATTGGGATAATTCAAATAGCTATTAAACCCATGACATCAGCCAAATTCACTCCACTTAAGTCCGTCAAAAACCATTCAGATCAGACACTGGACGGTAATGAGCATCTCAGCTAAAAATAAAATGTTTGGGCTTTTTTTTGCTTACTTGGTGGTGCCATGTTGTATTACATTGCTTGAGTGGTGTCACATCACATCGTGTTACTTCTGTGGGATCCTCTGCTGACGTGACATAACGCTTTTTATTCTTACAAAATATTTTTGATTGGATTCTTGCCGTTCAGCTACTTTTGTTCAGCCATTAAGTTTAGTAAAATTCACAAATATAAGCATTAATTCAGGTGAAGAAGTAATCCCTCTGCATGTGGAGCTAGAGAATTCCTTTTATATTTATGGACATGAGGAGACTGGGTTTTACCAAGCCTTAAAGTCTACTAAGGTTCAGCTCGTGTTCACCTGAGGATCTCAGTGAGGCATGAACATTCCCATTAGGATCCCTGCTTAGATGAAGGGAACACATCTCTCTGCTTTTCTCTGAGCAAGAGCTCAGGGAAAAGCCTCTCCAACACAAGTCAGACCCCACAGTGTGTTCCTGCATTGCCATCTTGCAATTCAGATGAATTTACATCCATATTAAGCAGGAAGGCCTCAAGGAAAGGATACCAAAGGCAGGAGGCACTGAGATAAGGCACTAAAGAGAAAGAAAAAGCAGTTAAAGTTGTTTCTTAGCAATTTTTCTGATACATCTACATCAGTGAGTTCTAAAAGGCCCAGCAGGCACTTGACTAGACTGATTAGATGCTGCTTCAAATTTCAAACAGCATCATTTGTGTGGGGTGCTCTGTCCTCCTGGAACTTCTAGGAGGAAGAGAAGTGCAAGGCCCTAATGCCAACTGTATGGGCATTTATGGGTTCTGGAAGTGATGGAAAACAGGATGACACTGACTGGGATAAGGACCTTGAAAATCCCATGCAGATGCCACTGTCTGTCCTCTTCAGTCTGATGAAACTTGGAGTTATCACCATCATATTCCCCAGCAGCTGAAGGCATTGAGATTGAAGGGAGTCAAAGAGGAGAGAAGCACAATTTCTTGGGATAAAGAGGTCTGGGAACAACAGAAGGAGCAACCAGGCCCCCCATGTTCGTGCCGTTTGTCATCTATTTTGATAGCTAATGTCACATCCTGGCAGGTGTAATGGATGGCAGCAAACACCTCTCACTAAATGTCTCTGCCCCTACATGCTGCAAGGGACATGTGAAGAAATGACTATTTTGCAAAATTTTGATGCATGTGAAGTCTCCTTATTAATAGCTTGGTACTGCTCCCAGCTGGATTCAGTGGTCTCATCCCTGTTGGTTGGAGAGGAACAGGATTGCACCCTGAAGGATTTGTGCTTAGCTGTTAGTTCAAGAACAGATTTGCCAAAGAAATGCTCAGAGGAGGGAACAGAGTGTTCCAGCACGCACAGGTAGAAGCTGGTATTTCAAACTGAGCACACTGGGCAATCTTTGCTCATGATTCATCAGTCAAAACACGTCAATTTTATCCCAGAACAGCTAAAAAAAAATCTGCAACTACTTGACAAGTACATTTTTGGTGCAGGTCCCAGTTCTTTCCCAGTTGGCCCATTGGCTTGTCTGTCAGCATCTCTTGCACATTGCTGAAAATTAACCCTGCAGCGTGTTCAGTTTGCTGTTGTCCTGTTTTCCTCGAGTGACTCCATCACTTGAGAATCTCAATGGTAAAAGGAATGATCTGGCACCAAATTCTCACTAGAAGGCCGTGGAAAATGGACATTTAAATTTCCCAAGTTCTTTTAAAAATCTTCCCTTCACAACCAGGATTGCCTTTTGGGTTTGTTTCATATTCTGTTTTAAGGCTCCAGCAGATTCTCTCTCACTTGCTTGGTTTGGTAAATTTTATCTACTGGCTCGGGATCTCTGTTTCATTTTTGGTCTCTCCGGAACATGATATTTTTTTAATTGTCATTAAAAATTTCAGAATTTTTCTACATGAGGTTATAATTCCGCCTCAACAGATTCACAGTTTTGATCAAAGCTTAAAATATCCTTGGCTAGAACTATCCTGATGCAACAATATTGACATTACAGAATGTTTTTCTCTTGGCATTATCGTAGTTATTCTTTTTTTCTAATGTACACTGTTCTGTTCTGTAGTATGTTTGCAGGATATTCTTCAGTGCTTGCAGAAACCCCTTGTTAAATTCACAGAGCTGTTATGTATTCCCTCCTGAAGGATATTTTAATTTTCTCTCCTAATGGAGAAGGATAGCAGCGGAAATTCTCCTTGTGAGTTATCTTTCTTAGTGAAAAACTGCATCTGTTTCGAGCTGAGAAGTGACTGTGGGAGCCAGAAAGTCGCACTCAGCTGTATCCTCAGGAAACAGAATAAGAAAAGAAACTTTGCCCCAGGTGCTCCCGTTCAGTCCAAGTTTCCCTGTGAAGTCTCTGCTCTGAGCGTGGGGCTGAGCAGCACAGAAGAGGGACCCGGGGAGGGGCTGGTTTGGACACCTGGCATTTCCTGCAGTTCTCTACCGTTCGTGTCTGTGCTGCATTGTCACCACAGTACAAAACGGATTTGCAGTCACACGGTCGCAGTTTGAGACTGAGGGACACACAGGCCTCTGTCAGGGTCGTGTCATTACTGTTGCAAGTGTTTGGAATCCTAGAATCATAGAATCAGATGGGTTGGAAAGGACCTCTGAGATCATCAAGTCCAACCCTTGATCCAACCCCACCGCGGTTACCAGACTATGGCACTCAGTGCCACGTCCAGTCTCATCTTAAACACCTCCAGGGACGGAGAATCCACCACTTCCCTGGGCAGCCCATTCCAATGGCTGATTACCCTCTCTGGAAAGAATTTCTTTCTAATATCCAACCTAAACCTCCCCTGGCACAGCTTAAGGCCAAGCCCTCTTGTCTTACTGTTGGTTGCCGGGGAGAAGAGACCAACCCCCACCTGGCTACAACCTCCTCTCAGGGAGTTGTAGAGAGCGATGAGGTCTCCCCTGAGCCTTCCTGGAGCTGCCCTGCACAGGCACAACCACGTGTTCTTCTCTCCTCCCTCTCACCTTTTACAGGGTCTTGTGTTGCTACTCCGTTGTTCATGGCAGGGTATAAAAACAGGCTTCAAACTAAGAGAGTTTGATCTTATTTAAATTTGCCTGTGGCTCATTGGGCTCCCACTGTCCTCTTCCCTATTTCCTCTGGTAGGAATAGCACGGATCTGTTGGCCAAGTAATTTCCCTACATCCCATCCTCAGTCACTGCTCATTGGTGTGATCATTTCTTCTCTTCTGCCCTTAGAAGAGTTGGGTTTTCATCTCACACCCGCTGACATCATAGGTGAACTTGGTAGCTTGAGCTGCCTGATGATTCTTACCTTTCTACTTTCCATAGGAATCCAATTCTTAATTTATAGAAAGACAAAAATCTGTCCATGCAATGAAAATTTCCTGTGATCTATGTGGGCTACCATTGATGGATGATGAAAGGCTTGATATTAATGCCTTGAATATGTATAATCCTGAGCCATCGGTGTTCTAGGGTCAGCAATCACTCAGTTCATTTTATACATTTCATCACATTGACTTAATATAGAGCATGAAACCCTATTGGAGCACTTGAGGAGCCTAGATAGTGTTGGAAAATCTGAGGAATTTGCTCCAAAGTTCTCCCTAGGCTATTGCTGCTAATAATCAGCATCTAAAATGTGATGAAATTCCTTTTGTTAACTTTGCCTGCATACTTAGTTGTATTTCACGTCACTTTGGACTCCTGATTAGTTTTTTGTGCACACAACTGTACACATCAAATTCAATAAATGTGCAGGAAAGGCAGCATTATCACCCAGCTCCTTTTGAAAATGCAGCCCCCAGGGATGCATTTCCATTGCAGCATGTGGAGATTTTGTCACATGACATACGTTAATCTTTTCAGAACCCTACAGCTGAGTCGCGGGCAGCGCTCCACAGACGTATCCCTGCACTTCCAGCGCGGGCAGCAAGACAAGCCAACATTTTTTCTTGGGGTCTCGTTCTGCTCCCTTTCTTGCGTGGAGCCGTGTTTACCCCTGAGAGGTGATTTTGTAAATAAGTTCCGTGAATAAGGCAGGAAGAACGGTTCGTTTGCTTTATCTCTGTCTCGGGAGACGGTGGCATTGTGTTTGCTCGGGAACAAAATCCGGAAAGGGCTTCGTGACACCGTCACACGGGAGGGGAGCGTCCGACAGTTGGCTGGGGACAGCGGGCATGGATTTTACACTCCCTGTAGGGGCAGTAAGTTATCTGTAAAAATCTCCCCACTCAGGGATTAGAGAAGACTGTCATTCTGTCTGAGTGCAGAGTCCTGCCTTCCTCCCTCCCTGTGCAGTCCCGGCGAGATTTGCCTTTCTCAGGCCTGCTGAAGATTCTTTAATTACTCAGCGGCCACTTGGGCTCCTGTTTCCTCTCCAGCTGCTCTGTAAGAGGAGAGTGGCAGGACTTAATTCTCTTATCAAGAAGGGCATCACGGGGTAAAAACTTCTGCACAGTTTTTGTCAGAGCTCCGACCTTATTGTCTGCCTGCTTGGCAGTGAGGAAGTGGCTGCGTGTCTCAGGCAGCCTAAGTGATTTGCCTGCAAAAATAAAATTCCTCGTGAAAACATGAGTGATTTTAAAAGAAGCTTAAGAAAGACCTGTCTGACAGAAAATGGGTTCGGAATTAAATTTCCCCATTTCTCAAATGTTCTTAAAGCCAGGATTTCGGTTCAGTTCCATCACTGAGAGAAATTAAATCAAATGTAATTGTGGATGTGTCTAATCCAGGCTCCAAACGCAGTTCATGAGAAATTGTCCAAGCTGATTCCCTGGGCTGGGGCAGTGGCCAGAGCGGTGCTGGAGGTGGATCACTGGTGTGACATTAGTGCAGGTATGGCTGGAAGAGCAGCAATTGCTCCTTCAGGTCCCTGTTTAGATGTACTTAAACTGCAAAGCCATTTAAACAGCTGCAGTCCTTGGTCTTAAACTGCAGCTGCTACTTAAAAACTACTGGTTCCTCTGCGCCTGCCTCCCTTCCTCCTCCGGGCAAGGGCCCCTGGAACAGCCTCGTGACAATGTCCTGGTCAGCTCTTTTCTGTTTAAAAAAAAAAAAAAACCACAAAAAAAACCCAACCAAAAAACCAACAAAGTTGATTTCCTGTTCTGGTGAGCCATATATCACTGACGCTCCCATCTGTGCCGTTTGTCTGTGACAGAATGACAGGTGTCATTTATCACTGGAGCTTGAGGAAGCTGTGGGAAGAGGGATTGAAATTTTTTCTGGAAGCAGTCAGTGTCTACAGACTGCCAGATCATTAAAAAGGGGGCTTTCCAAAGAAAGCTGTGTGTAATGTGATTGCACTTACTGTCAATGACAGGCTGAGAGAAAGAAGAAACATCAAAAAAAGAGAGAGAGAGGGGAAGGATGGAAAGGGAGAAAGGGAGAGAAATGAAGTTTCTGCCAGGGGCATTTAAAGCTACAGCACAACAAATGCAGGGATCTTTTTTGGTTTGGTTTCAATATCTGCATACTAAGTGAGGCCTTTGGAGATTTTAGCTCAGCTTGGAGTGCCAGTAAGGAAACCAAAACAGGAAACTCCTTTAACAGCACTTATTCGCATCACATATTATTTAGGGCACTGTAACAGAGTTTGTACTTAAAGGAGCGTGTCTCAAAGCACAATGACTTAAGACTGGAATAGGAGGTAGCAGAGACAGGAAAACCTATTTGGTCTGCAGCTGAAGCTCCTAATAAATCAAAGGGCAGAACTAAGACCAGATACAAGGCCCTTTTTCAAAAAAGAGACATTTACAACGTCCTGTTTGCATAAGGACTTTCAGGAAAAGCAGCATAATATCTCAATTTCAGCACCACCAAGGCAGGTTCTGGTTTGGGGATTTGAGCTGAACCTCTGTTTCTTCTCATGGTAAAGAATGCTTCTCACAATTACAGCAAATTGTCCTCCTACCTCATGTACACAAAACCAAAAATAAGTGTTTATTGGGAGAAAAAATTGCAAGAGATATAAAACAAATATTTTAACAACAAACAGAATCCAAGAAAAAAAAAAAAAACTGTGGTTTTTCTCTGTTGTTTCTTGCGTTCTCCTTAGGAGAGCTGGATATGCTTATGCCACACTCCTTAGCACAGTTCTTCCTGCAGGAATTGTTTCATCCAGCCAAGTTATAACTGATATTCAGAAGCTGAGGAGTGCAGGGGCATTGCAGGGGGATTGCTCACGAGTTGGTCCCACGTGTTAAAGGGCAGTGCTGGTTAGTCTGGAATAAGTCATTTCAGTCCTTACTTCTGTGAGAATCTGTGGCTGTGTGAAATCCCAGCATGAGGCTCAGTGAGTTACAAAATCGAGGGCCAACTAAGTAGACAAATCTGGCTTATTAATAATCAAGGGATTCAATGTCAAATGTGTGAGAGCACTGGGTTAGAGAGATGACCCAGGGCATGAACTTTCTCCTCTGGGCTCTCTTTAGAGTGATGGTTTTTCCTGCTGGCCTTTGGGAAAGACAATACAGGGGAAAGAAAAAAAAAAAGGAAAAAAGAGGAATTTTCAGTCTTTTGCACAGAGTATGTAAGGAAAGGGGGAAATCACCTCTGCATCTTCTGCCACCAAGCACATCCATGTAAAGACAAGGAGAGTCCAGCAGTGCTGGATAAAAGCAGTATCTGTCTTACAGCTGAGGTCCTCCTGGGGAAGTCTGTCCAGCTCCCAGCTGTGCCCTGGGACCTGTGAGTGAACACTCTGATTCCTCCAGGTTTGCAGTGTCTACTCTTTAGTGTCTCCTATAGAGATTTTGGGGTCTTTGAGGTAGGAACCAGCTTGCAACGCCTTGAACACATCATGTCTTGCACAGGAGGTCCCACTCCGAGCTTATGTTTCTTCCTGCAGTACAAAGACTATAATTATTATGGTTATGAAAAATGAACTTGTTGCCTCGTGCAGAAGTTTTACTAATTTATAGCAGTTGTGTGTATTTACCCAGTATTGATTCACACCGGTGTTTGCCTCTATGGAGAACATTCCCTGGAATCAGAGAGATCAGAGCAATCATACACAGAGCTAATGGCTTAACATATGTAAGTGGAAGTGGTAACACTGTGCAATTGGATGATGACGTTGTTGCATGTGTTCCCACGTAAGTTTGTTTGTACACTCTTACCAATGTGCTAAGTGCCATTACATCATTCTTATCCTCACCAAACCCAGTATCATTCTTTCCTGGCATTGGAATTGCACAGCATGTGTGCACATGGATATACATATATCTATGTACACACACACACAAACATATTTATGCAGCAGATTCTAAAACATTTTTACTAGGTCGAGACAAACAGTTTTTGCCTGACATTTGATTTTTGCAGTGCTGGACTCGAGGTCTGTGTGCTTTCCTATGTGAAGGAGATTGGGTCAAAACTGCTTTAAATGTCATATCCCTGGTGCAAAGCAGAGATCCCTGTTTTCAGCAGCTACACGAAGGAAGCAGAATATAAAATCAGACCTCAAAGTCATGTATATGGTTCTGCTGACATTTCTTCCTGTGGGGTGACAGGGGCTGTCCCTGTCATTCTCAGCAGACTACACCTGTACCACTCCTGCACCACTCAGGTTTCCCTGTGCTTGAAAGCTCACCTGGAAATGCTTCCTGTGGGTCCACTGGTAGATAAGAAAAAAGGGATGATGTGCCATAGACACAAATATCCCAGGGGAAACTACAGGTGGCAACAGATAGAAGCTTCACTTTTTAGGGTATTTGTAGTGAAGTTGTATCCAAGACTTCCAGTTTGAAAAGAAAAAAAGTTGAATTATTGCTGGTGTGGGTTTGCTCTGAAAAAGGAGTTGTTGCTCACAGAGATAAGGTTTTGCCTTCTGGCCAAGTGGTTATAAAAGTGAGATCTTAACTGAGGTTAAATACCTCGGTTCTGCACAGCTGGTTTTTGAGACTAAACACTGTAATCTTTACTCAGCCAGTCCTACCTCTGGTTTTACTTTGGATGTGCAAGGAACAGATCAGGATCACAAAATGCAGCCCAATGTACACAGCAAAGGCTTCTTTAGGCTAATATGTATAAACAGGACCAAGGTATAATTTACTCTCAGGACAAGTGGGGAGATAAAGACTGAAATGAAAAGGGAATTTAAGTCTGGATTGGAGACCGTTGTGGGGCTGGAACCACTCCAGCTCAGTCACCATCAGCCATTGCCACCAGACCATGTCACAGCCACAGCCTGGCTCAGTTCCAGCCTCTTTCAGAAACCCTTGGGAAATCCATCCTGGTGTGCAAATGCCTTTGGAAAGGCACAGTGAGGAAATGTGGTTATGCAGAGAAGCTGTGGCTGCCCCATCCCTGGAAGTGTTCAAGGCCAGGTTGGAAGGTGCCCCTGCCCATGGCAAGGGGGAAGGACTGGATGAGCTTTAAGGCCCCTTCCAACCCAAACCATTCTGGGTTTCTATGATTCTATTTGAGTCTATTCTATATGACTTGCCAGCCAAAGGTGTGTTTCTGACCCTCTGTGGCCCCTGTAGCAGCTTCATCAGAGACGTTTTTTATGTCTCATCATAACCTGATTGGCTTTTAAAATCCATTGCTTGTACTGAATTTTCCAAGCAGAAAAGGCTGTCCCCGCAGTCACCCTGTTGGTGCTACCTGGAGGCTTATTTAGACTGTCAGCAGTTATCCCCCAGCTACAGACTCCTTAAATAAAATGTGTGCCCAGTGTTGTCTGAACAAACCTGGGCCTAATATTTATGCAAACTTAAAGCCAGTTGGAACACAATCCTGCAGGTGAATATCCCATGTTTGGAACTGCATAATTCCCTGTTTGCTGGTAATATGTTGGTGTTGCAGAGGAGGTTTGGTTCATAGCAGATTTCTCAGCAATAGCTGAACAGTCAAGAATTGCACAAACTAAGGCCATAGAAATCTTATTTTGTTGGTGAGATTCTGGACTCCTTGTATGGATAAAATTACAGATAAAATTAAGAAATTAAAAGAAATAAAATTAAGAAAAAAAATCAGTAAAATTTGAGATCTGTAATATAAATCGTCACATACAAATATGTTACAGGGTCTCTCATACATGCTGATTCTTTAAAATTAGGAGGAATTATACCATAATGTGTGATAGTCTTCTGGCTTTTGGTCTTTATTTAATTTCTGTCAGCTAAAGAAAATGATTTAAACTGTAAAGGGGAAAGAGTGGACTCCATCAATATGTACATTGTTTTTTCTCCAGAGATTAAATAAAAGTTTGTGCATGTATTTACATTTTTGCTTCCGTAGTATATATTGCACAGTTATATTTGGAATGGGTCTTCAGCAAAGCTGCAGAGGAGTTAATGAGAGGAGGATGTTTGTACAATTCTGTAAACATTTTTTTATATTTCTGGGAGCAGTGATCATATATCTTGAGTCTCTCTTTCTAGGCTAGAGGCTCCCTTGGCCTCACATTTAGGTTAAACCTTTGGCAAGAGTTCAAGGAGCAGGGAAACCAGCTGAGGATCTGGTCCAGTGGGCGAGATCCAAGAAAGCTCTTAGATGCTGAATGTGCAGCTGACATGGATTGCAGGAGCTCGAGGGAGGAGAGGGGAGCTTGTGCTGCCCTGCCTGTCCAGAGCCACCAGCAGCTGAAGCTTTCTCCAGGGTGTCCGGGATGATCCCACACAGGTCCATGTGTGGGCTTCGTGGGTCCCCAGGGCCACGTTCCCTGAGGCAGCGCTGATGCACAGGGAATTCAGAGCTCAGCGTTTGTGCCCTGGGTGTCTGGGAAACTCTCTTTCCAGGCTCTCCCCCTCCCTGCAAGGGAGCATCTGAGACGATATTTCTCTCTCACTCCCTCTCTCGTTCTCTCTTTTTGCTTAAACTCTGTAGGGCAGATGTAAAGGTCGAGTCAATTGATTTGTGTGGGTAGCAGGGCACTCTCAGCGGAGATGCAATTCACACTCTCATAAAGTCTGCTGGTATTGGCTTGACTCTGTTTTTGAGGAGAATCCACAGTTAGGGAGACTTCCATCATTGTTTAGAGCATCACTGTAATTTGTCTTGAAACGATTATATTTCAAGTTTCTTGCTAAAACAACTTGGAAATGCTGGTAGGTATATTGGGAAAAAAGACACTAAATATATAATCCATGTTCCCTCTCTGTGTAACTATGAAATGCATCTTGTTCACTTTTATCTTTGTCACAGAATGATTGACATGTAATATCTCAGCTTGACACCTTGATATTGGTGATCAGAGTAATTCGTTTCAACTGCATGCTAAACCCTCAAGGTTGGATATTCCTAAAGTGTAAACACAAAGGATGGATTACTGCTATCATTTCCTAGTTTATAATCTGTTCTTACCAGCAAAGGGCTTGTCCATTGCAAAAAAGCTGATTTCTTTCCATAAGTATTTTCAGTGTCCATTTGTACTGTACCTTTCTTCTACTCTTTAATTGTAAAACTGAGTTTTAATGTGACTAAATACACTGAGGTCATCCTAGCTGTATCCATGAGTTCCCATGTGCTTCCTGAGCTACAGCAGAGGATGGGGACTGGTTTGGCAGAAGACAAATCACATTGTCAAACGGATGAGAACAGTTTGCTTCTCGAGGAGAACACTAGTGCTCCTTTTTTATTTTGTTGCAGCACATTGTGCCTTTATTCTTAGTCTTTCTACATTGCCAAATACACCTGAATGGATTGTTTTGATACCTGGGAAATAATGTGCAACATCCTCCTTTATTCACTGGGATGCCACGGGCAGGGACACCCTCTACTAGTCCAGGTTGCTCCAAGCCCTGTCCAACCTGGCCTTGGACACTTCCAGGGATGGGGCAGCCACGGCTTCTCTGGGCAACCTGTGCCAGGGCCTCCCCACCCTCACAGGGAGGAATTTCTTCCTAAAATCCACACTAAACCCAATCCATACTCTTCTGCGGAGCTGCTCAGTGGCA
Organism: Oxyruncus cristatus; assembly: GCA_013399855.1. Lineage (NCBI taxonomy): Eukaryota > Metazoa > Chordata > Aves > Passeriformes > Cotingidae > Oxyruncus > Oxyruncus cristatus. Next base: position 2,019,246 of record VXAY01001630.1, on the reverse strand, counting down.
TCATCTGACACTGACGAACCTCGTGTGTCTCAGTCTGTAAAAGCTGTCACTGTTTTCCCTGTTTCCATGTGTCCTATTTAATCCTGAAGCCTGCTTTTAATCAAAGTCACTGGGCTGACATGGATCAGCTCTGCGGTGCTGCTGCCACACTGCCTGTAACCATTTCACTGGTGTGACACTCTCTCTGGTGGTCAGGACTGGGACAAACTGGGGGAACCCATGGGAATGCTCCTGTGTGTGTCTGGGACTCCAGAGAGGGTCCTGCTCCTAGTCCTGGGAAAGATAATTCACAGCCAGCTCCTCCCTTTGTGATACTTCTCTGCTGTTAAAATTAGAAAACTCTGCCTCCTTATCCTCGGGGAGGAGGGCCAGAGCTGTCAAATAAAAGGTAGTTTGTAAGTGTAATAATATTATTTACATTTATATTTTTAGCAGTTTTCTGCTGCTCGTTCAGATTTGAAGCCAAGAGTTCCTTGAGTTCCCCTTTCCTTTCCTTCAAACACCTAAGCACACACCTTCCCACACTCAGAATCAGGAAAGAGAGGGTTTCTCCTGGTGTCCTCAGCCAAAATTGCCTGGTTAATGTAAATGTAGTACACACGGAGGTCAGAAGTTTTTGTCCCCACATGAGTTACTTTCCTTATTCTGCGATATAAAAGCAAAATAGTGCTGCAAACATTGTTTGCAGCACCTTCCCACCATGGCATTTCACTTGTGGTTAGCAAAATGCTCCAAGATCCTCCAGAGCTGAAGGTGCTATTTAAATGTAAATTATTATTTACAATATCTTATGCTTGTTATAAGTTTTGGGGAAGTTTCATCTTTACACTTGTTTGCAGCAGCAAATCCTTTCATAGCTATAATTTATATGCAAAGATTTTCCCTGTCCTATCACACGTTTTCCAGTATGTTGTGATGAAGTCTGAACAGTTCAAATTGAGCTCCAGCATTGTGCATTTTATTTATTTCATATCTCATTTGTATTAAGTTTTGTCATAGGTCAGGGCTTGCTTTTATATTCCAGTAAGAGAGGATATAGAGTATGTGATTATTCAAGGTCTTTGTTATTTATATATCCTGCATCCCGTGTGTGCTGCTCCGGTGTCCAAGTGAAATGCAGGATTCTATTTTAATTCTCATGGCTGTATATGATCATTAGCAGCTACTGCACCCAGTAAAGAATAAAAATGCAATTTGAAGGAGCATGCATATAAATAAATATAAGTGAGCACGTAAAAGAATGAATGAGATAAATTGGTTCTTTTCAAAAATCAAACTTATCTTCGGTTTAAGGGAGGCATCCTCTGTGCTGCCTCTGCTCCAAATGGTACTTTAAAAAAAAAAAAATTAAACATAACAATAAAAAATAATTCATTGCTTTTAATAACATTTTCAACCATGTGCTGAGGGTGGGCTTCCTTTTTATCATTTTTTTTCCCCCCTAAGATTGCAATTTTGAAAATAGCAGGAAGGGTCATAACGTACTGAGCATTGCCTTGCCATTTCCTCAGCACTTCTGAATTTCAGCCGCTGTTGGTTTATGCCTTTGCTGGAGCACTGAAACCTTCAGCATCTTCCCTTCCCAGCCGGCAGTTGGAAGGATAACCCTCGCCCCCTTCTGTCCAGACGCTCGTCTGGGGCGTGTTTCCCATTGTTCTGCTCAGCATCTGCTCGCCATCCTGCCCGGGAAGCGAAGGGCTCCTCTCCGAAGTTGGATCCATCAGCTCGCTGGCAGCTGTCACTACAGGATCCAAACACCAGACGCAAGATGAAAGCTTGTGCTTATGTTTCCCTGTAAAACAGGGACTCGTGTTCCTCCCGTTTTAAAGAGCTTTCTCGGGATATGCAGATCAGTCCTGGTCGTCTTAGCAGGAGAAAAGTGGTTCAACTGTCATTGTGCTCCCACTCCATTGATTTACAAATAAAAGCAATGATAACAGCGAGATATTTTGATGAAAAGCAGATGGCTGTCAATCCTGCCCAGCTTGGAGAAGCTCTGAACTCTGGAGGCTGCTCCAAGTGGTTTTCAGTTGTCCTTTCCCTGCTCCTCCCTCCAGTCCTCTCCCTGTGACCTGGGCAAGCAGCAACCTCAGCCTTCCTCTGCTCCACTGCCCCATCTCCCCTTCACTCACCCTCAGTACCGCCTTCTATGCTCAGTAAGTGCACTGAGGCAGCCTGGAGCTCTTCTAATTAAAACAGAACAGAAGAAATACAAATGTAGTATAGCTTATTTAAATATATACTAGTGTATTTCACGAGGATATATATAAATTTACTAGTGAAAAAAACCTAGTGGTCTGCTTTTCCCTGGGGACAATCAAACTGTTCTTTTGGACACACACAAACCCATTTGCTGTCTCTTCCTGTAGCACAAAGACATATCTATATAGAGAGAAAGAGTTACTCATAATGAAAGTAGAGAAAAAAGAACTGAATACTCAACACTCAGTGAGTACATTTGGAGTCACGGATGTGCTGTGTCTGCACCAAAAGTGGATCTCTTACAAATGTATCATCATGGGTTACAGTGGCAGCAGAGCTTTGGCTTTCTTTCCAAGCCCCATCCAACCTGGCCTTGGACACTTCCAGGGATGGGGCAGCCACAGCTTCTCTGAGCAACCTGTGCCAGGGCCTCACCGCCCTCATAGGGAACAATTCCTTCCCAATATCCCATCTAACCCTGCTCTCTGTCAGTGTGAAGCCATTCCCTGTGTCCTGTCCCTCCAGGCCCTTGGAATTAGTCTCTCTCCATCTTTCCTGTAGCTCCTTCAGCCACTGGACGGCCACAATTAGGTCACCCCAAAGCTTCTCTTCCCCAGGCTGAACAATCCCGATTCTCTCAGCCTGTCCTTATCCTAATGTCTTTCTTCCCATACCTGCCCAGGTTTGTTAGGAGGAGCAATGATTGGAACTGGGGGTACCTGGCAGGACAGTGACAGAGGCGGTGGATCTGTTCCACCTTTGGAAATGAAAGGTGCTGTGATTTCCACCCTTCCTGTCACCTGCCACAAGGTGATTCTACAGAACCCCTTGGAATCACGAAATAAAATTCTTATAGCAATAGAAACACCTTCTCCAATACAGCCTCTTGGCACTGAAGTGTTCATGGAACACCAGGTATTTCAAATAATGGAATTACTTCTCAACAAAAAAACCCCAAAACCAACCAAACCAACCAACCAAACAAACAAAAGCAAAAAAAAACCCCAACAAACAAACAAAACAAACAAACAAAAAAACCTCCACACCAAATATACAAAAAAACAAGCCTAACAGATATTCCTCTTCCAGCTGAACTGTAATTTTTGCTCCCCCAACAGACAATGAACTTCAGTGCCTGTGAGCAGCCAGTCATTTCTGACAGCACAGGGCTTCTGCCGGATAAAATACAGTATTTATAATGTTTCTGCAAGTGTCTCTTTGATTGCATTATTCCTTTGTCTGACCTATACTTTCAGATAAAAGTGTTTTGCTTAGAAACTACGTCATAAATCAAGTGTAGGAAAGAGACACGTTCCTTTTCTATCAGGGACTAAATGTGAAAAATGGTTTAAAAGGAGCTGAGTGTAAATGATGGAGTTCTGTTACCAGTTTGGGCTTTGCTGAAACAAAGTAAAGGTAATGTACAGGAGGCATATCTCAGGGTCACTGCAGTCATATGTCAAATGCTAGAATAGTACTTTATTTGGCAAAGAGATCAAAGAAGAGCTTTTTGTTATTTTTCTTCTGTATGGTGAGGAATGGAATAGGTTTTCTCCCTTTTTATTGTTCCTATAACCGTAGTTTCCCTGCTCTGAGATGAGATCACCCACTCCAGGATATGATTACATTTCGGTGGTTAAAAAAAAAAAAAAATTACATAAGTCCTAAGCATGATTTGACCTACCTTTCCTGTGTCAGAGCGCTGAAATTATTCTACATTTCTATAAATCCGGGCCGCTTTGCACCTCTTGTAGCTAAAATAAATGCTACCTTGGGAGCCAAGGGTCTCATGGTGGACAACTTATTGCATGTTGAATGTGTCACAGTAAATCTGCAAGAGGTTTTAAGCTGAAAAGAGATTTTTTTTTTTTTTTTTCCCTCAGAAGGCTAGAGGAAAGTAAGGAAATTAATTTTCAAAGTAGAGGAACCAGAAAAATTCCTTTTCATATTCTCTTCTTTTCTGTGCCAAGACTGAAAAAAAAAAAAAAAAAAGGCAAAACAAGCTTTAAGTGAAATAACCACTTACTGAAACAGTTGCAGAGACAATCCTGGGCTGTTCTATGGGCTGCAGGGATTCTATTTTTCAAGCCATGCTTTAGAAGGTGTCAGGATATACTGTAGTTGTCTTTAATGCTACAGTGAACATATATTAAAGAAATGTTGGTGTCTTCCTCTGCATGCGCGTGTTGTACTTAGAGGCTCATTCTCCTGGTAGGTGTGAGCCTGGAGGAGATTAATTTCTTGGGAAGAACTGTTATTAAAGGAGCGAGTGTGTTTTGCAGTGGAGGAATGAGGATGAACTGTCCTCAGTGCCTTGGGAAGGACCTTCTGTCCCTCAGAGCCTCAAAGTGCACCACAGCTCCCTTCAAAAACCTGCACACCACAGTGCTGTGTGGGGAGTTTGTTGGTCACAACTTAGGAAAGGAGTAGAATTATTCACATTGTTACACAGAGCTCCCATCTTACATCTTTTTTTTTTTTTAAAAAAAAAAAAAAAGCTGATGAAATTAATGAGAAGTGACAAAAGAAAAAGAAATCAACTACTAACGTGGCTGAGGTCAAGCTTGAGGAACGAGCACAGTGGGTTAAAACACCAACACAGGAGTGTAGGTGTGAGCAAATGAACCGTCTAATAAATAATTAACAATTAATTTTCTTCTGTCTTTTATCTCTACCTCCTTTTTTTTTTTTTTACTCTCTCTCTCTACTTTTCTACCCTGTGCTTCTGGTTTGCATTTTCCGTGTTCCTGCAATTAATTAAAAAACAAAATCAAAGCGCAGGGTTACGAAGTTCCAGTTCTGAAATCCTGCCGGAATGGAAAGTTCTGCTTCTCCAATCCTATTAGTTCGTGCTCATGTTGAGGGCTGGCTGTGCATATTTTATGGGCTCCTCCTCGGCAGGTTCCCAATCCAGCCCTGCTGCTGCCGAGCAGGGAAGCTTTGTTTTATAAATCTCCAATGCAATGTACATGCAGGCTTGTGTCATGTTATATTGTCATATGACAAGACATGAACCAATGTAAGCCATCGTAATGCAGCACAATGCAGTGTATGAGTTACACCTTGTCAGGTTTTTTGGCTTCAGAAAGGAGCTTTTTTCCCAAAGGTAGTAAGTGATGCTGGGAAAAAAAATCCCCGTGTTACCTAGGAACTGACAGGTGCCCCTATTTCCTGACTATCCAAATTAAATTTAATCTGGATGTGTCTCCACACAGCAAATCTGAATGTTGCTTTACTTTTTGTCACTTCCCAGTTGGAACGTTAGTGGTCTGCTAATGTGATTAACTGTTTGCCTCAGGCACTTAAGGCTGGGCTTTGTCCGACTGGACAACTGATGAGCTCAGCAAAGTTTAAAGCTCCCTGGCTAAGAAGGGATCAGCATCCCAAACCTGTATTCTGGCCAGGGAAGGCTCCACCGTGCAGAGAATGAACATGAGATGTCGTGGTGCTGTCGTTAAGCTGAGGAGATGTGAACAGGGATCATCTCTGGTGGCTTATCACACCCTGCCTTATCACAAACGCAACAGCACATCGTGTACAGCTGTACAGGTGAGCTCCACGTGGCAGAGACCACTGTAAGGAAAATGAGTGTTACATTTTATGGGTAACTGGTGTGTGGGGCTGTGTGGATAACAAAAAAAAGTGTTTACTTTCTGTATTTCCTGAATTCTGAAGGGTTGTCTCGTGCCAGCTCACCCTACTGCTTTATTGTGTTAAGCCTTAGACAACAGTTAAAATCCTGACAAGGAATTCTTTATTGCCCAGAAAACCAAATTACAGCAGCACCATATGCAGAGCATTGCAGATAACCCTCAATATAACATTAACACTCCTGTTTGGGAGGGAGGGGGTGTGGGAAGCATTATAAAGCAAATTATATCTGTTTCTTTGAGCAGTCATGCAGAAAAATATTACCCTCAAGTTCAAAAGTTTCCTCCACTTGATGTTTTCAGCATTATTTGCCACTCAGGGTAACTTTTCTCACCCTTAGGAAATATTGTCCCACTACTGCCTCCAAAACCAGTCACAGTTTCTATATGGTTCATATAGGGGTGTCCAAGCACTGGAGCAGAGCTAGTGAGGAAAATTCCATGGAATGGCTTCAAGGATTCACTATAATTTTTAAAAAGTTAACTTAGGGACCCTGCACACGCATAAACTTCTCTCATTGCATTTTCATAGGTAGCAGAAGTTCTAGTTTAATTTTTTATACCAAATCACCTCCTTACTGGGTGATTTTTTCCCCTGGGCAGCTCGAGTTCCATGTTGTGTGTTCCCAGTTAAACCCTGTTCCTTCCTAACTCAAGGTCTTACCCAGGGTGAAAGCAGAGCAGATCACCTGGAGTATTTCACAGTGAATATTATCAACAATTACATCATCATTTTCCCAGCACCCTTTTTGTCAAACTGCAATTAGACCAGCACCACTTAACTGAAAGATTCACAATTTCTTTCTTTTCAGCTGGTAAAAGTGAAAACAAGTTCATTGAGAGCACTTGGAGTCCCTGCTGTGCTGTGTCTGGACTAAATGCTATGTCCAGTCACTCCTTGGACACCTCCAGGGATGGGGACTCCACCACCTCCCTGGGCAGCCCCTTCCAATGCCTGACCACCCTTTCCAGGAAGAAATTCCTCCTGATGTCCAACCTGAATCTCCCCTGGCACAGCCTGAGGCTGTTCCCTCTCGTCCTGTCCCTTGTTCCCTGGAAGCAGAGCCTGACACCTCCCAGCTCCCCTCTCCTGTCAGAGATTTGGGGACAGTGAGAAGGTCCCCCTGAGCGTCCTTTTCTCCAGGCTGAGCCCCTCCAGCTCCCTCAGCTGCTCCTGGTGCTCCAGCCCCTTCCCCAGCTCCGTTCCCTTCCCTGGACACTCTCTGGCCCCTCAGTGTCACTCTTGCCCTGAGGGGCCCACGACTGGACACAGCCCTGGAGGTGTGACCCCACCAGTGCCCAGCACAGGGGAAATAAGAGATAAGTTTGGAAGTTTGTGAAAAATTAAGAATTAGTGCCACTAAAGGCTAAAATCTCCAGTATTTATCAAAAAGCAGCAGTGCGGTACCAGGAAAACCAGAATGTCGATATTGTGTGGAGGGTGCAGTGCCCTGGGAGGTGACCATGCTTAAGGGAAAGCAAATCTGTGTCTGCTCAGTAAATACCTATTTATCAGCCACCTTTTCCCGTTCACTCCATCCCTTGGAAATGCAGTGCCTTTCCAACTCTCCCCCGGCAAATGCAATTTTAAAACAAAGCAGAACAAAGAAAAATGTGTTCCTGATATAATTGTGCCTTCTGCAACTTAAATTCCAGACGCTCAGTTTCATCTCTTACTTAAATGTATCTGTGTATTTTAATAGGAACATTCAGCTATGCTTTTATTAATGCAAAAACATTAAAGCACTATCCCTGAATACTAAAGCCTTAAAGGGCCGTTTCAAACAGAACCTGTCATAAAATGTGCTCTCAAGCGTGTCCCCTTTAAGAGACTCAAGAATTAAATGTTCCCGTATGTGAATTTTATTTTGTACAGCACATTTGCTTTATGGCCACAATTAAGTTCGATGTGCCGATAACAATGTCTGCTTTCCATTTTAAATCGCACATTTCAGACAGTGTGCATTGTTTTATTATCTAATCCACATGCTTTTAATTGCAATTATGGTCCCTTATGAGTCCCCTGGGAGGGTATGATTGCAATTAAAAATGTAATTTAAATGTTAATTAATTACATTCATTTTCTAAACTGGGAAAATTTCATTTATTATTTTCATGTGTTGTGCACTTATCCTAAATGCGTTACCTTCTAAATGTTTTGAGGTTTTTTTTTTTTCAAATTAAGTGTTATGTTTATAAAACAGGGTGTTTAATACCCTTTAAAATTTTGTTAGGATGTTTATACAAATTATTACTTTAAATTAATTGTTTCCAAGCTCTCTGCACAATTTATATGTGTCATGCAAGCCAGAATGGAGTTGGGTTTTATCTTCTGCGGAAATTACGTTTACATGAGAATCAAAAAAGTTGCTCAGCAGTGCAGACTGTTAATATATGTGTTGTCAGACACCTTTTGTTGGACAGAGGATGATTTCCTGGGGGGATGCTCAGTGTCTTTGCTGAGTTTCTTTCTGGTGATTCACTAAGACCCAACCAGTTACCGAGGCCGAGCGTTCCCGTGGGCACGAGCAGGGCTGGAGTCTGGGATCAGGTTTTGCAACAAGTGTTAAGAGGGAGCAGGCAGGGAGAAAGAGCTTGTCAAAAAGAGAAGGCAGAGGATCATGAATCTGGTTTCTTAGAAATGAT
>VXAY01001630.1:1975311-2010723 GCA_013399855.1 Oxyruncus cristatus | reverse complement strand
TTTTTTTTTTTTTTTACTATTAACCTGTGGTCGTGGTAGCCAGAAGAATTATCTCTCACATGTGAAAGCTGAGGTTTGTAGAGAATCTCATGGCCTTGAGAGCCAAGGATTGAGGAAAAAATTATCAAATATCTTCTGAATGACGAGTAGCCAGTGTGTTGCTCTGTCAGAGCCAGTGTGTAAGTGTGGAATTCTGCCCAGAACCACTGATGTGCCAGTATTTGGGATAAGAAAACTCCTTAAAATTTTCCCTGCCTGACTTTGGTCACATTGGGGCTGGAGAACAAGGCAGGATTCACGTCCAAGCAGGAACCAAGTCAGATACTAACGGTTTTGAGTCACTGGGTTCTGTAATTAAAAACTGATTAAAGATATCCTGATCCATCCTTTTATCTTTACAAAATATATTCTCATTGCAAATTTGTGGTCAGTTCATTAAAAAAAAGAAAAAAAGTAGAACCTGTAATTTATTTTCTCGGAGACCATCACAGAACAAACCAATTAAGTCAGGAAAATTTGGAATTATGATGTTGTGATAGACCTGCAGCTCCTCTGAAGAGTGAGATGAAGGTAAAGGATAGAGCTGAAGGATTTTTATTCTAAACTACTGCTGCCTGTTGTAGCTGTACAGACACCCCTGTGGAAGGGTTTGAGCTTTAAAAAAAAGAGTCAAGTTAAACTAAACTGAAAAATTTCTGGGTTTGAGTGAGACCAGGCTGTCCACACAGCCTTTTGGATTGATTTAACTAATGGCTGAAAAACTTAAAGTGAAAAGTGGTTGAGGTTGACTCAGTGCTGAGGGCTGCAGGATTTCTTACGGAGGGATTCATGGGGAGCAGGTACATCCACAGGCACAGCAGGGCACGGGCCTGGGAGGTTTGACGAGGCAGTTTCCAGCCAGGTGCTCACAGGAATTTCACCCAGATCTGGAACTGCTCTCGATCCCTGCAGTGCCCCGAGTGTCCCCTCGGCACTTCCATCTGGGCTTCCCTGTTCTTGCCGTCTGTGCCCCTCACGTTTCCTCTCCTTTATTGCTCCTCTCAGTGGAAAATGCTGTGAAGGCAGGGAAGGCAGCTCTGCAGTCCAGGTTTTGTGTTCTCAGCTGTGGCATTAAACCAGCAAATTAAAGGGAAGAAAAGAGTAGGAGCTTTGTAGCCAAAAACCAAAAAATAATAAATAGATTGTTTTTTCCTTTGTATCATTAATGAGAAGGAAAAGATTAATTAATTCATAACTAGTAGGGAAAATCTAAGTCTGAGTGAATTATCCTATTTGTATAGATTTTTTTTCCTGTTTTGCTCCCCTCCCCAATAACATACAGTTCTTAAGTGATAAAATCATCTGATTTTTTTCTTTTCATTGATCCTTGAGTGCTCCAAAACCTCTGCCCACCCATCAGTCCTAGTGACATGAAGTGCTGAAGAACCCCACACATCCCTCACACGTGGCATTGCCCCACTTCAACCAAATCTGCCCCTCTGCTCTGTGGGCCTTTTTATATAGGCACAACACTGGAAGTTCCTGCATCCATTTTGGATGCTGCAGTTCATTTGGTGATGAGGAGATCAAAACAATTACCTGACTCCTGATAACCCTCATTGACTATCTATTGAAAAAATCAGATTCTAAATAAATTACTATTGTACTTTTAAAGCTGTGCATGACATGTCCTACTTACTGGGTGACCTAGATAATTTCCATAAATTAACCTCTCTTACTTTCCATTTCTTCTGCCATCCTGCTGTTCCCTTCCCACAACTGCTCCATCACTACGTAACTCATCCAGTGGATGGAGAAGACAGTGATGCTGCGCTGAGTCTTAAAGTGACATTAAGAACTTACCTGCCTAAGTGTTCATTTGCATCTTGCTCACTAGACTTGTCATATAGCTGGGGAGATAATATATTATGAGATGTGTACTGAATTAGCTGTCAATTGTAGTGAAGCTCTCCCTTAACTATGTGAGGAGAAAGCTCTTGAATGAGCCTCAATCTTGCCTTTTTCTTTTTTTTTCAGCTGAGATGTTTCATTTTAGTCACCCAACCCCAGCCAATTTTATTAAGTCTGCTGTCAGCTGTGACCCCTGCTGAGGACTGGCAGGGCTGAAATAGTTATGCTGCCTGATGTCATTTGTGGCAGCTACAGATCCCACTCCCGCTTAGGCACCGAGGGCTCTGTTCCCGCTGCACTGGAAAATCAGGCAAAACCAAAGGCTTGGGATGAGAAGCCACGTTGCATCCTCAGTGCTCTGTGCTGGTGGAACCAGCGAGAGGGGCTGTGTGCAGGGGGGCATGGACTGCCATTGGGAAGGGTTGGGTGGTGTGTGCTGCACTCTGGGAGCAGCTGGAAGAACATTGGAACCCTCAGTGCGCCGGGGAAGCCGAGCTGGCGTCGCACACCGGCCTCGTCGGGGCAGCGAGTCTGTGCTTGTGCCACGTGTGGAGTCAGGACTGCTCCCACACCCACGGCAGCACCACCCCGAGGCGGTGTTTCCAGGGATTAGCTTGTCTGGGGAATTCCTCTGCTGTGCTTGACAAGCAAAAAGAGCAAGTCTGGTTGTCTTCCCTGCACGGGAGTGGGAGGCGTTGGCACAGGGCAGGGCCCCAAAACACAACTGCAGCCTGGCCAGTCTGCAGCAAACTGCTTTTTCCTGGGGGTGTGCACAGGCACAGCCTCCCTGAGCATCAGTGCCTGCTGACTGGGATGCTGGACTTGGTGCTGTAGCTCCATGGGATGCCTTCACACCCCACAGGGAAGGGTACTGGGAAAAGAGAGAAGGTAGATCTAAAACTTCGACAATCCAATTGTAGCTGCCTGAGATCACAGCATATTATAGTCTTTAGATGCCAAAGAAAGTTTAAACCCTGGAAGAGTGATACTTTATCGTCAAGGTAACCAGAATAGGTTCACCAACAATTTATGTGGCTCTTAAGTCTATTTACATGCTTGTTTACTTGGCTTTTCTCTAAAAGGAAAAAAGTAGTTACCTTAGCAACTGCCTCCTCGCAGGGTGCTGAGGTTCCTGTGCTGTGGAGGATCCTCTGCAAGGAGCTCTCAGACCTGTCTCATTGGCACATCTGCCTTTGCCAGTGAGTCTGGCGCTGGCCTGTGCATTAATCTGTGGTGTGTTTGCTTGGTGGGCTAAATTTGGCATCCCAGAGGAGCAGCGAGATGTGTCTGTGCCTCTTTGGCTTTGGGGGAACTGTGCCAGGACAATGCCAAGGCAGAGGTGGGGGAGCAGGAGATGACAGGGCTGTGTCTGTGCTGGTTGGGAAGGTGAGAAAGGTCATCTCTGCTGCACCCCAGGGTGGGTGTTGGCCCATTTTATTTATCAGATGCCACCATCGAGTCCCGTTTCTCCAGCAGTCAACCCCCCTCTCCCCTGAGATCCTGCCGTGGCAGAAAAAGGTTAAACAAAATATATGAATCCTGGGATGGTGGGTGTGGATACACACTGGGGAATTTCTGCATGGAAATTATAAGAGTTTGGTGCTTCTGTGCCCTGCTCTGTTTCTGGAGTTTTGTACCTCATCAGCTGCACTGCTCAGCAGCACGTGCAGGACAGCAGGGGCAGATTAGATGCCAGTCGTACTTTGGCCTTCCTTGCTTTACTTTCCACAGAAGATTTTATCCTGAACTGCTGCCTGGGCAAACTCCCAAAAGTTCAGCAAACTCAGTCACCACTCAGGCTGTGTTTGTGTCTTTGTTTTAACAGTGTTTATGAGAGAGCTGCTTCATCAAATAGCCTCATTTTATTTGCTTTCCTTGCTCATTTCATTTTAATTTGATAACTGCATAGAGACTTCAGTCTGACTGCAAGGAAACTCTTATTCTAGAAAATAATTCAATTTCCTTGAATGATCAGGGCTGGATTTTTTAGGATAGTTACACATGTTGGGATGAAATCCTAGTAGGATTTTCAAAAGAACCTCAGCAGATTACAGCCTTGATTCTTTTTTAACCAGCTTAAACATTTGTAAAATTGCTGTTAAGACTCTACCTGCACTTCAGCCTTCCTGCATACCTTTGAAAACTTAGCCCTTTTTTGAATCTGCATTCCCCCAACTACCTGTCTCCCATTCCTCAGTTCCACTTCGCCCCTTTTTCCAAAATCCTGATATGATATCCACCTCCACTCTTGCTGTGCCCTTTAGAGTTTTTAAATTATGAAATTTAGCATTATTTTAATCTTTTAACACTTTTATTTATTATATTATAAATCCAAATTAACTTACACCTTCTTTGTAGCACAATTCCACCACGCTGTTGTAAGCCCAGTTCCTAGAAAACAGGTCTGCTGTAGTATCCATCCTGAAATATTACAATAATTAATGAATAATAACGATAATAATGGCTTTATACAGCTTTTTAGCACAGAGATATTCTCCTCCCCTTGAATCCTCAGGGCCTGAGTCCAAGGCAGCCTGATTTCTACAGCAAAAGATTTACACAGCTGGAGTTTCCCAACCGTTTTTCAGCCAGGAAAGGTGTCTTTTAGTTCTGGGAAACCCTCTCTTCCAACTTGGCCCCGTGGTGACCCAGCATGTCTCCATTCTCCCCCTCTCCATCAGTTCCCCTCAGGCTTGATGGAGCGGTGGAGTTTTGAGAAGAGCAGCTCCCTCCAGAAGTGCCACGAGCAGGGAGCTCTGGGCTGACACAGAGTCCCCTCACAGACAAATATCGATGGCACAGAGGAGCTGGCAACAGGAACTGAGAACTCCTGTAAATCCACTGACTCCTCCATGCTTTGGGGTTAACAGATTATTCTGCTCTGGCCTGATCTGTCCAGCAGTGCTAAAATCAATATTAAACTTGGCCTGTCACTACCCCTTCCTCCTGCTGTGAGCACATTCTCCAGGCCACAGCAGCACTCCGAGAGCGCTCACATTCCATAGTGCAGCTCCCGCCTCGGATCTGGCACTGGCAGCTGGTGCCTTTCCATGAGGAAACACCCGGAGCTGAGGGGACATGTGCAGAGCATCCTGTGCCTCCTACCCTCCTTGTCATGTTCTTCAGCCAAGGCAACTCACTCATCGAAGCAGAAAGCAGCCTAATCCCAGCACAGACTGAAATATTTCGGGAAGGATCCCTGCAGAATAAACCAGCCACTAGCACTGCAGGCAAGAGTAAAGCACTGGAGACAAACACATTCTTTTTCCTGAAATCATGCAGCAGGTTCTCTCCTGTTTTGTGCCGCCTCCAGAGCAGGAGTGGGTGTGTTTGCTTATTTACACACTAATGACAACCAATAATAAATACCATTTCCCACCCAAAAACTTCAAAGGCTTTGCCAAAGCGGGTTGGCTCTTAAAAACTGACTCCACTTTTCAGGCTGGCAGAGGTGAAGTGAGTGGCCCCAGAGCAGATCTATGCTGGTGCCCTCCTGTGCCCTAATTCCGTAACTGCCAACCCCCAGAGCCCCTCCTTTGTCACTCTTTTTAGCATCTTACCATAGAAAGGGTTCTCCCTGAGTTGTGTCCCACTCGCTCAGCAATGGGTGGCACTTTTTAGGGTATCCTTCAGGAACCCTTGGCCCATCTCCAGCTGCTCACTTACCTTTGTTGCCCTGTTGGCACTTTCTCTTCTCTGAGTCATTTTGTCTTTGAAGTTTCCAAAGCACTGATGAGCAGAACAGAGCCACTTTGCCAGCTCTTTTCCTCTTTAAGCTGTAGTGGCAATTTGGCACAAAATTCTGCACGAAAAGGCCCCAGTGAGCTGCAGATCAGCTGTGAGACGAGTGGCATTGAGCCTGTGGAGCCTTTCCGTGATTCCCGCCCCAGCACCCGGCTCTGACTGCCCACAGCTGCCCGGGGCTGCGTGGTCAGTGCTGGCCGTGGCCTGGGATCTGGTTGGGAAATGCACTGCACATTTCTTTCATCTGCTGACTTGCCGTGGAAAAAGTTGCTTTTGTGCCTCAGTTTCCCCTGTTTTAATCCCTTTCTCTGTCAGCCTTTCCCTCTTTATGATCATTCTCCAGGGAAGTGACTATTTCTCCTGATGCTTTTGAAATGAACGTCATGGGCCTGTTTATCCAGTGCAACAGAAAATGCACCTTCCCCTGCAGGTGTGCACAAGGGTGTAACCCATTTTCTCTGCATTACAAAGGTTTGAAACCTTTCGTATTCCCATGATGATCTCAAGCCAGTTAGGAACTGCAAAACCTCTCTCTTACACATATATTTCCTTGTAAGCTTTCCTTTCACAGAGGCTGTAAAGGAAGCCCAGGGTTGGCTGCTTATGTCTGGAAAGAGCTCAAGTCATTACCCTTCTAGTTCTCTGGAGAACTCTGGGGATAAGTCATTCTGTGCTTCCTTGGTACCAGTTTCAGTCCCTTCTTTGACACTTTCTTGGTTGTATACTTAGTCTGGAGATAACTTCTGCACGACCAACCTCCTTCACAAGTCACCTTCATCTCGTCACCCCTTGCTTTTTCCTGGCCAAACGGTGTGGAAGAGGAAGAGTGATCAGTGCTCCAAACAATGGCTCGGGGGACAAAGTTTCTGTTGCCAGCTGTTCCAGGGCCCTGCGTGACCTTCACCAAGCCATTTGACTTGGCTCTGGCTCAGTTTCCCCATCTGTAAGGGGAGATGAACATTTGCAGAGCGTTTTGGGTTGTTATGAATTCTTCATAGAGTATCTGAAATGTGGTGAACACTTTAAGACTCTATAAAAATACAAAGTGTTATTATTAGACTCAGGAGGCGGAAGTCGCTGCCCCACAAGGTGCTTCCTCCACCAGTCCTCCAGGGGAAGGTCCTTATCTTTCTGACCCAAACACACAATTTTCATTCTGCTCTTGTAGAGGGTTAACGGGGGTGTTTTAAATAAAGCTCATGAGGCCCAAGCTGGAGGAGCCCCATCAAAATGAATGAAGCTGATGACATTTTAATCATCTCAGTGTAGAGCAGAGAGCAGAATTCCTTTGCACACCACAGTGGTTCCCACTCTGCAGCAAAGGCTCTGCTGAAGTCACTTGCAATTGGCCCTTTCCTCTTACCCTCCAGTAAACAGTAGACACAGGGCCACTAGAATGGCTTGACAATACTTGCACACCCTGGGGTTTTGCTGCTCTCATGAAGGGAACAGGGGTGAAAAAAAAAAAAAGAATGTCATGGACAAATGAATGTTGACAGTGGCCACAGCAAACAATTCAAGAAAAAATTGCAGTTTTATACGTATTCCTGCTGCCTTTGTCAATACTTTAAAGATGGTTCTTATTTCAGAGCAGGTATTGATTGTGTATAGGTTGGGCCCCCCGTTCCATTTGTCATTTCTGATATTATGGCGTGTTATCGTTTAAAGCTGTAATGGGAGAGGTGGCTGAGCTTAAAGCAAGCTGGTTGTCTGAGGCTTTGATAAATGGCTAGATGGGCTTCGTTTCTGCAGCACTGAGCAGTTGGCTGCTATTTGCTTTACCTTTTATCCAAGAATAACTGTGTGATGGGTTCTGGAAGTGAACAGTATCATTTTGTCAGATGTGGTTCAGAACGAGCCGGGTGGTCCCAGCAAAGCAGCTGAGGGATTTTCAACACCCGACAGGATGTGAGCAAAGGCCCTGGATAAATCTGAAACAATTCTGGCTCCACATGGCTGCTTTGGCCGAAAAGTTCTCAGAGTTGTTTTTCAAGGTGAGAGGACAGGAAATGCTGGCGGGTGGGGTGGGGTGGGGAAGGAGTGGTGCTCTTAAAAAGCGGTTCTATTCATATGGAAGGATCTTAGCAGAAAGATCAGAAGACAATAGGTGGATTAGATTTCTTTGATGAACTAACAAACTTGCAAATTTTTTGCAGATCTTAAATAAAAGCTCTGCTTTTCAGACGCAGTGAACGGCCCCACCCCAGCCTCTGAAAACCCGGCAGTACAATGTGCCTGGGAGTGCTCAGGGTTGTGGAGAGATGGAGGTAGCAACACTCTCTCCGCATTCTTTCCTTCTCCATCACTTACATTTCTCAAGGTTTTGGTATTGCTTTCATGAAATCGCATTTGTTTGCCAAACTCAGAGTGCAGGGTTGCTTTGTATCTTGGTTCCACTTCGTTTGAATCCCCAGGAGTCTGGAAATGGGGATTTTGGAATGGCAAATGGTCCTTTTCCCAGTAACACACACAGGTTATGTCCTGGCTTTGCAGAACCTCTTCTATTGAATTTTGGATTCACAAAGCTCAGATGATACCCGTGGATGTTTCATGTCCTGATTCCTTTGAATCAGTGAAGTTCAATGTATAATTTGAGTTTAGCCCAGTGCAATACCGAGGACTGCCTCAAATTGTTAAAGCCTGTCCCAGTGTTTATCAGCAAATGTAGGCAGGGGAATCAGTAATGCCTTGAAATCATATCTCACTGCTTTGACAACTCAGCTGTAATAACTCCAGACTCATTCACAGAACATTTGTATGGGGGAGTCCCCAGGGCAGTTTTGGATCTTCACTCCGTTCCTTCTGCATCAGCAGCAAGGCGTCTCTGGTGGTTGGCTCTTGAGCCTCCAGGTACCTTCCCTTCGGTAACCGGATAGTCCGTGAGACGCTGCTCACTGTGCCCGCCCCTCGAGACTGAAATGGTGGCTCGCAGTCCTACCACTGAAGCTGAATTGCTCGGACAAGCAGCAGCAGATTGATCCGCCAGTTCTTTCACAGAAATCACAAAAGGCTGTTCAACCCCCAAAATAGCTCTGGCTCGAGTGCAGCTCGCAGCACGATGGCAAGGGAGCTTTTGTGTCCGTGGGAGGAAAGAAGTTACCTCTTCTGGCATGGAAATAGAAACCAGCAGAGAGGTTAGAAGTCAGGTGTGCAATTCTTAGTCCTGCAAGTAACACAGAGGTTCACCAAGTCCTTGTTTCTGGTGAGATTTCTGTTAGCTCTCAGCTTGAGATTAGCTGTATATTCTGCAGACAGAGTTGATGGCATACAAGTAAATATGCGTTTGTAGGACTGACAAGATAACAAGGACAACAAGCAAATAGAAAAGAAACCAATAAGATGTCAAACCTATGCAGAAGATATTGGCTCTCTGTAAAGTAGGAACCACACTGAAATTCCCCTCTGGTGACTGAAGCCAAATCCTGGCTCTGGTGGCTGTTTGAGAAGCTTTAGTCAACTCTTGAGCTTCTGTCTGATAGTGTCTGGAAAAGCATCACAAAAGGAAGATTTCTGAGTGTTCAGTGCAGTCCAGCAAATGGGCCATCCTCATAATTGTCAGCATAACATCCCCTCAGGAGACCTGGCTCCTGTTTTCTAGCCCAGACCGAGGACCAGGTAATAGGCATTGTGGTGTTTTGTGTAACACTTCACACCTCCCGTTGGGTTCCCTGTGCTCTAAAGGTCACTTTGCCCTCTTTGTAAAAACAGACTGGTTGTGTCCCTGCTCAAAAAACTGTGCCTCTCTGGGCCCCAAAGATGACTGAATTTCAATGAGGCTTTATTCTTCAAAATGAAAGGTGCTGTCTAACAGTAAAATATTGTTCTATTAAATTCAGCCCATGGCAGATCCACTACTGAGGGCTATTGAGGCAAATAAGAGCAGGGTGATGGCAGTGTGTGGTCATAAAGTTGCAATATTCAAAAATGTAGAAAAAGCAGGTTGTCAGATTTCAATAAAGCAGTGGAAATGAATAGATACATCTCAGAGCTGGTTGCTTCCTAGTGGGATGGAATTTGAATAATAATATCACACTTGAACCAACCTCGGGCTGGATTAATGGCTGGCAGAGGCTGAGCCCCGGCGTGGTGGGGCTGCAGCAGCAGCACCACCACTGTAGGTGCTACTAATGACACAGGGAGGGCTTCTGCTTGTTTGCACACAGAGTGGAAAAAACAGGGGAGGAGGAATCTGGGAATTATTGCTTTAAGCTGCAATTTTCAACAAAGAAATCTTGCCATTCCAAACTGTCTAGACCTTTAAAAATAAAAGATGTGCAGTATTTACAGCGCTCTTCAGTATTCATGAGGCTTTGCTGCTTGTTGTAAGGCGAGATGAAAACAATACTCAGTAGATTTTCATAAGTGACACGCAACTGTAAGATTGATAGATGATGTGGATTTAATGTATGTGGAGTTCAGCGCCAACATAAAAGCTGTGATGTACCCAAACACCGGGTTTATTAAATCCCTGTTTCCTTAAATGATCATCCAAAGCCTTTCACCACTTTGTTCTATCAGAAAATAAAGGAAAGAAGGTAGGAGAAAGGAGAGGAGGTAGGTGGAAAAAAAAAATCCAACCACGGGATTCCCCTTAGTTTTGGTAGAGAATTACAATATCGGAACTGAAAGAGACAAATATTTAGACACTCTCTCTGCATAGAGATTAATGTGAGAGTCAGAAATACATGGAATCCACTTAAATTGATGTGATTTAGTTATGAATGGTTAAACATAAGTATTCTCTGTCAAATGCCAAAACCTATTTTATTAACTCTTTCCTCTCCCTGCCCCTCCTGTGGAGCTTCCTAAGTCTTCCAACTCCTCCTCAGAGCCCAGAGACCCTCTCCCCCAGCCCTCTGAGCATCAGGGGCAGGGCAAGGCACAAAATCCCTCAGTCTGCCCTGGGAGAGGACTTGCTGGATCCTCCAGGTGGGTGCAGGGCAGCTCCTGACCCCGGGACAGACCTGCCCCAAGTGGGGCACAGCAAACCCTGAACTGCTCTCCTTGGGAACATCCCGGGGAGCCAGGGCCAGAGCTGCCACCTGGCCCGGAGCCAGCACACCCTCAGTCCTGCTGGGACCAGCTCTGCACCCTCTCCAGGCATTTCCCAGCCACCTCTGCTCCCTGGCAGCAGCATTTCACCCTTAGTCTGGCACCAAGGGAATTGTTTTCCCTTCCATTCCAACTTTGCCCATCACACCTCATTCCTGAGAATCAGGATTGACTTACTCAGCATCCCAAATCCTTGGGAAAATGATTTCTGGGCACTGACTCCAGGGGTGCAACACACACACACACTGCTTGGTAAGAGCCCTGAGGAGCATTTGGTGCTGTGCATCTGCAGCAGTTTGTAGCAAAGGTGTATTTATGTCTCGGTGGAACCTTTCCCTTGGTTTCAGGGTCATTTCCTGGGACAGCTCAGTGTCTGTCTTCTTTAGCACCTCAAGATTTAGAAAAATGATATAATTAGTGGAGTTGTGCTCCCTAACCCGGCTACCTGCGTTGGAAATCAGGCCAGTTCAGAGCTCAGCTGAAAGGAGCAAACTGAAATCAGGCTTTGTGCCCTGGCCCAAATTTGACTTCTCTAGGAACTGGAAATATTGCCATTGTGTTTAGCCCTTGGTGGAAACCATTTACTCTGGAGTGGGTGGTGAGCACTCGGTTGGATACTGATTCCCTGTGGTATTGAAATGGGGGTTGTTGGTGCTGTGCCGTGGGAATGTGTCCAGGAAACCTGGAGCTGGATACTCCTGAATTCAGCTCCTATCACCTCTTCCCCCTGTACTTCACCTCTGTAACACAGAGGAAGAATTCAAACCTAAAACTGAGGGATAGGGACAGAAATGGAAGGGAAGGAGTCAATGCTTATCCCCTTGAATTCATAAACAAGTTAAAATAAGTGCCTGTGTTCTCTCCCCTTTAACTGCTGGTAAATATCTGAGGAAATTGTTTGTAATAGGAATGTTTATTGGCAAAATAAACATCAGCCAATACACAAAACAAATGGCAGATCCAATCAATCCAATATGATGACACATTGGCTTTAGAAATTTGAGACCAAGCTCTACATTCATGTACCTGGTCCAAGTGAACCTGCATCAAAGTGCTCTTGACATTAAGAATCATCTGCAGCAAACATTGTGAGTCACAAATAATGTGCTGAAGGAAACTTGTAACTTGTGCATAAGGGGATGAAAATCATCAAATAACTTTTACAATGCACCTCTTTGGCTTCGCTGCCTGCACAGGAGTGCTCGTGTTTGTAAAGTCCTGAGATTTTCTGCACAGATCAGGCTGCATGTGCACATAGAAATACTCATAACCACCTGAAGGAAGTGGGAAAGAGCAGAAAAAAAGGATCGCTAAGGGCAAGCAAAGGGAAATAATACATGCAAATGAATAAAGGGAGTTTATTGTTGTTCCCTCTAAAATATGCCCAGTTGTGTCTTCTCGGCTGTTCATGGAGTCCTTCCCTCTGACAGAAGCTGCATTCCTTAACCAACAAAAACCTGCTTAGTGCTGCTTGTCCTCTTTTGTTTTGTTTTTATAATTGAGTTTTGCCATGTGTGAAATCCCAATATTTTATTTAAACTGTGAGGATTAAATGCTTGACAAATCAGAGAGATTTGGGAAAGGCACAAGACTTGGAAAAGTTGGGAGTTCATTTCAAGTAACGTGAGCACATGAACTTGTCAGATCTGTGACTTCATTTTTAGGGAGTCAAACGCAGTGGGAACACACATATCCAGACCCTTTCTCTTCTGTTCATACAGTCCTTCCTGTACGACTTCTGTTCAGTCTCTTGGTAACTGATGTTTGGGGTTTTTTCCCATTCCTTGTGCAATATTAAAAGTATCACAACAGTGATACCTGTGCCAGCTCTGAAAGGTACAGGTGATATCTCTGCTTTTGGGGAGTAAATAATTCAAGTGCCTCTGATGTTTGCAGATGGCAGGTCGTGCATCCCTCAAGTGGCACGTGAGGTTAAACAACGATCTCCTCTTCCTCAGGGATTTGAGCTTCCTTCTCATCTCTACCATAAATTTGGAAACCTTGCGTGGAGGAACATCCCTGTCAGCCCCAGCACCTTTCTGTCACGGGCATATCACGATATACAAACATGTGCCCCTTTCATAAACTCCCCATCCCAGATTGCCACGGACAATCCCTGCATTTCCCTGTGCCTGGCTCTCCCTAAGGCAGAGATAATAATAGCCCTTCCTTTGTTTAGCCTCTGAAGATTGGCACCTCTGCATAACACAGCCAGTGCCTAAAACAACAGGCTCTCACCTTGCCTGCCTGTTTGGCTCGAATAATAATAAACTAAAATTAAGAACAGGCACAAAGAAGAAAGCTCAGTGCTAAAACCGAGGTTGTGACCGGGGTTTACTGGGTTTATCTCCAGTGCAGGGCTGTGCCAAGTGCACATCCTGGTGCTTTTCCCAGCGAGGGAACGGCTCCTGGACGTGGCTTGAACTTTTATTTGTGATTTCCATGAGGCTCCCGGAGCTGGGCGCTGCCTCCACTGAGGTGACTACTTGGAGTTCGCTTTTTTAATTAAGGCTCTGTATTGTAACTAGTCAATGTACATTATTGGGAGAATGAATGTCAATGCCAGTGCTTTTTCTTTCTCTCCTTTATCTTTGTCAATGATTCAAAGACATGATTTATGGTTAGTCTCCGTCTTTCAGGATCATCCATCAAGCGCTGGTTTCACTACAGGGCTCCAAGTTGTAAATCATGCAGAAAGGCTGTCACTCATCTCATTTAACCCTTTAAACACAGGATGGGAGAGGCGGGCAGCTCCTCTCAGAGCTGGGAGAAGCAGCGATAAAATGGCCATAAAATTGATGAACTCAGACTAATCTATACAATTAATTGTTCCTTGTAATGCGATAATTATTACGAGGGACAATTAAAAACCAGGGCATGACTCCACCCTCCAAGTTCACCCTGAGAACCTGCAGGACTTCAGGGCTCCATA
Organism: Oxyruncus cristatus; assembly: GCA_013399855.1. NCBI lineage: Eukaryota > Metazoa > Chordata > Aves > Passeriformes > Cotingidae > Oxyruncus > Oxyruncus cristatus. The sequence goes on along the minus strand of VXAY01001630.1, from coordinate 1,997,105 downwards.
AAACGTGTTACTTTTTTGTTTTGTCTTTTGAGCTCCTTTCAGATATTTTAATGTCCATTACAGAGTGAAGAGCTGAGTTTCCCTTTAGAATCAATCACAGGCTACTTCTGACCATGACCTTGCAGCAACTAAAGAAGGAGTGCAGAAGCCCATTAGCAGCTGCTATTTTAAGTTCTGTAAATTAACATTCCTTTTCCCCACTCCGCCCCTCCCTTTTTTTTTCCTTTTTTTCCTTTTTTTTTTTTTTCCCCTTTCTTTCTTTTCTTGGACAGGAAGACAGCGAGAAATGAAATGTGTAAGTGGCATGGGAGCTTCCACACTTAGCCTTGTCTCTCAGGCTGGAGGGCTGGTGACAGCTTTGGCCAAGTGGCTGATTGCTTCCCCGAGCCTCCCCTGCCAGCCCAGCCCTGCTCCCAGGTCACATTAAGCTCCAACTCCCAGACAAAGCCTCCACCTGCTCCGAGAGCAGAGCCAGGGAGACTGGCATTAAATAATGAGGTGTCTTTCCTTTTTTTATCTCTCTACTTTATTTATTTATATATATAATATATTTTTTTTTTTTTTTTGGTTCAAAGTGTCGGAACTTGGTAATGGAGGGTTATTAATGAAAAATATACGTTTGGGGTCTATTTGTTTAGATTCTGCAGTGACTTGATGGCAATTTTATCCCTGAATTATGTATGGCTCTGTTTTGCCTAGGCAAGCTGATACAAACAACAAATATAGTTAGAAAAAGATATATCAGTAAATAAACTGAAAGGTTGTAAAATATGAATGTTTATCATCCAGACGGTGCAGCTTCTCTTCTTTTTTACATGAACTCTACTTGAGATGGTATTTAGGAGCTTGGGACTTCTTCTATTCCAGCAATCTCTGCATCTTGTCACAGAAACAAATGACACCAGAGGGAACCTTGTCTTACACTGTATTCTTTTGCATGAACCTCCGTCTTCTTAAGGTGCTCATAATTGAAATTTATATCCTGAAGCATTGGAAGATAAGATTCAACCCTTCTTCCCTCTTGTGCTCCTCCTAACCCAGGCTCCTTTCCCTTTCCGTAGCACCTCCTCACCTGCCTGCAGGTGAGAAGGGAAGGCAGAGCAGGGGAAGGTGTTCAGGAGGATGGATCCTGTTCCATCCTGCTGGCACAGAGAGCTGAAGCCTCCCCCAGTCCCTGCCTCAGCCCTCCTTATACAGAGCTAATTCCTGCTGTAAGGAATAACACCTGCCAGCCTTGTAAGCCTCATCAGCCACCCAGATTTGTAAACAGGTCCTTCTCTGCATCCTACAGAGTGTTGGGTTGGGACTGAACGTAACTTTGGGGGGAACAAAGGATAATTCGATTGTTTGATGGGATTAAGAGAAACTTTTAATCCTCCATCTAAGAGAAAAATTCTATTTTTGAAAATATCATCCATTGCAAGCATCATGATAAATTAGCACTTGTTTTATTCTGGACTAAAGTCTCATCCCACAGGGATCTCCAAGAATTTCTGCTGCTAAAATATAGCATAGAGGAAATTATAATTTTAGCATCTCTCTGCAGTCTTAATTAAGACTGTTCTTCTGATATGAAGCTGTGGTGTCTAATTACCAGAAAGCTGTCAGAAAGTAACTTTCAAAAAACCTGTGTCAAAAAAGAGTTGGGAAGACTCGAAATATTTATTGAATTACAAATTTACCGTGCTGGTAGATTTTTTTTTTTATGTCTAGCAGACAACATTACTACTGATTCCTGTCTCAATATTCCACCTCACGGGATATATTCTAGTTCCAGCTTCTCCTCACCAAACAGTTGCTCTTTGTCCAGGTGACATCTGATAGGTTTGTGTGAGCAAATAAGGGAGCGTTTCCTACCATTTTTTTATCTTGTACATTCGCAAGGTACTTGAAGTTTTCGATTTCAGTGTATTCCACATCTCTAAGCCAAATTCTGGCACAAATGTCCATTTTTACCCTCAAAAGCAGCAGAGACTCTGCAGTGCAAAACTCTCCGCCAGGAATCCACTCGGAGACTCAGTCCTACCTCCCAGCTTTTTCCTGCTGAGCAGGTGCCTCCAAAAACCCAGGTATTTAAGACAAAAGCTGCTCTTTGCTTTGCCAAGGAGTCGGCAGAGCCTGTGCTGGGCAGGCCTGGCTTGCAGAGCCGGGAAGCTCAGCTGGGTGGGCACCATCTCCCTGGTCAATGGCCCAGGATGAGCCCAGGGGTTTGCTGTTGTTTCCAGCACATTTTGCAGCTGGAAGTCCCTTTCCTGAGATTTGCATACGGTTAAAAAAAAAAAAAAAAAAAAAAGCCAAGCAGAGGTAATATGATGAATGCTGACAGGTACATTTGCTGCAATTGATTAAACACTTTTGCCATCCTCAGGATTTCCTTTCCAGCCTCGTGCCTTCCAGAGAGAGAAAGAGAGAGAGAGAGAGAGAGAGGTGTGAGTGACTTTGTCACTGACATTAAACAGTTGTACGTACTTCGAGCTGCAAAATGTTATCCCCAGAGTTTGTTTACTCGATCTGTATTTCCAATCAGTGCAGAAGGTTTACTAAAGCAGTTCATTACTGATTTATTTATGATGTATTTAGATAGCAAATATGGTTCTGTCAGCAGTTGCTGGCTAAACAGTGTTGACAGACATTAATAGCATATGGTATAGGAATGGAATTATGATCTTTAAGAGTCTTTGTGTCTCAACATACATTTACAGTTTGCATTTTTCTTAGGTAGAGAGACAGAGAACTCCCAAACAAGAAGGCAGTGTTTCTTTTTCTTTTTGTAACCTTTGGGGTTTGTTGGTGGTGACATTAAAATCTTCTGTGCCTGTTTAGCTGTTCAATTTAATGGAAGACAAATTCTCCCAAAGGTTTAATTTATTCTCACAAACTGAAATCACTGCATTTTCACCATGGGAAATGGCCTTAATTTTCCCAGCCTTCAGTATACATCAAGCATATAATTCATTTCTCCCCCCTCAATACTTCCCTCATTAGAAAACAAAGTTTTTGATATTTAAATGTTACATAGTTTAAGTTGAGAAACAGCTCTCAGCCCTGTAAAGTGCATTTGCAGACATGATTGCTTCTCTGACAGCAATGGGTTTATACAGGGTGGAACAGAAAAACACTTGAATTTGTGACCTTTAATTGTCTGCTTCCTCTAACACCAGCATTTTTACCAGTGTCAAGGAGAAAAAAAACCCCAAAAACGTGGCTGCTCATAGAGGAAGGAAGAACAGGTAGTGGTGACACCATTTTGTGGCAGTTGGAACTGGTTGGGGAGACTGAATCGTGTTGGTAAAGGACTAGGGAGGAAAACGAATTTCATATGAGAGGTTGGCTCTCAGTCACATGAGGACAAACAACTGGGAAATAATATGGGAAATCAACTTATCCTTCTTTTTGGATTGATGGTAATGGAGGAGGTGAAGTGGGAATACACTGTTTAGTTTTCAAAGCAATGGGCAACACTTTGCTTTCCATAAAATGGAATTAATCCCCCACCACCACCAAAAATAATCTTTGCTGGAATTAACAGATGGACTCGATGATCCTCCAACATGAATGATTCTGGGGTTCTGTGATCTGGAAACACCCATCAGACAGAAAGAAACAACACTAACAACAAAAACAGGGAGAGCCAAGAAAAATAAAACATTGAGCCAATTCCTCCTCTCCCTAAATCCGTTTGCTTCAAGGGAATTACACCAGTACAAAATTCAGCTTATTGTACCTGGAAAATTTGATATACCTTTAATGTTTTAGAAATTATTAGAAATTAAACCCAGGGATGGGCAAAGCACACTCCAGTTTAGAGTCAGGCTTATCTCATCAGTGCATGGGGATTCACAGACCCCAAGAACTGTTTGAAATGAGCTGACCCTGATACTTCTGCTGGTTTTTCTCCCAGTGAGTGTTTAAAGACTTGTTTGAAAGGGGCAGATATAAAAACACAGCAAATTCTTCAATAATAAATTAAAAGCAGTTTCAGTCTTTCTGAATCTCTCTTACTTTAAACATGTTTTTCTCTCTTTACTTGTGCAACACAATTCCAGTCTGTAGAAGGGAACTGACTGCACAGAAGGAGCCATGAACTGGCAGCACCAAACATGCTGAAAAATTCAAAAATTCAAATACAGACTAGTCAAATTCCAGCTGTGCACTGGTGGATATGTGCAGGAATCAGCCCATGTAGACAAGGCAAATTGGTAGTTGTTCAAGAACAAACCTTGTGCAGGATTAGCTGGATCTGCGCCATGCTTTGCCTTCATTTAAATTTTAGCATAGAGTGATAAACACATGAAAAATTATTTTATTTTTTTTTAAGGTGTTATTGCTGGTAGAAAGAGAATCAGCCAGAAGTGCTTTAAAAGGGAAGGGCTGTTTGGATTTGTACCGAGTGGATAAACTGAAAGTGTTTAGACAGTCTATAATGAAGTGGTGTTGGCCTCTGGTCTGTAATAAATGCTTCAGTTTTATAGCTCCAAATCAACTTTACCCATAAAATCCCAAAGGACTTTCTCTGCTTAGCAAATCAACGAGAACTTGGTGCCCACGGCCGGTGTATTCTCGTGTGTTGTCAAAAAAGCTGGGCAGACCTACACTCATACAACTCCCACTGATACAAAACCAATTATTTAGAAGCTTTCCTTTCACATACCAGTAGTTAATCCAAAACCTTTGTTAGGTAAGGTGCACAGGATTTTTTTGTCATGAATAATTGGATTCTTGATAGCAAACAGATTTTACCAGTTTGAATCCAATCCTCAATAAAATTACTTGGTGGCTTTCTGTTCAAGAAGTCAAGTTAATGTGTGAGTTGTTCCTTTTATTATAACACTGTGCCCTTAATCTTTATTTATATACAGAAATACTGTTTATTTCTGTATGATTTCAGTCATTGTTTCAGGGGTCTGAATTCCAGTGGAAGTGCAGATCCTGTGCCACGTTCTCCCAGCAGTTTGCACATGGATGGAAATGTCACGTCCAAAATCCCCCCGAATGCTTCATTGTCCAAAACACTCTCTGCACCCGCTCCCACCTCAGCCTTGGGAAACCAGGCTGGGGATTCTTACCAAGTGCCCTGGTAATAATCCTGCTCATCCTCCTGATTCCCAGCAGAATTTTGAGGAAAATCATTAGACACGGATTCACTGGCTGTCACAGAGGTTAAAGCCCTGCTCACGTTTAAGGAAACCCTCCTGGGCTGATCTCGGCTCTGCACTTGTTTGGATTGATTTATTTGCTGTTGGTTGTACTTTCACTGATCACTTTCTTATTACTTTCACACTTCCATCCATTTCAGTTTTGTCCTCCTTTTCCAGCCATTCCTTACACCTGCTCCCACCTGATGAATGGGCTGCTCAAACTGTTGATCTTGACCTGGCATGGGCTCTGCCACGGGAAATAAATGAAGCCACACAGACATATAATGATGCCTTAATAAACATCCCAGGTCCATTTGCTCCCCTGCCGAAGTGCAGAGCTCCAAGGATGGTGTCCCACTTGCATCCTGATGCTTGGGAGGCAGTGAAATGGAAGAGGCGGGAATTAAAACCAAAATGGATCATTTTGCTCTTCAAGTGTATTTAATCACACTTGAAAATTCCACGAAAATTCTGCGCTTATCCTTGTGACTACTAGAACAACAATGAATGCATTTTAATTCTGTCAACATTTTAAATAGCGCCTTTTTTTTTTTTTAATATATTTGGACTTGCCTACAGCAGCAATTCATTTTTCTAAGTCAATATTCTGAGTAATTTGGTGGAGGTCAGATGCCCTCTGTTGTTTTCCTTCCAAGTCTGAGTGAGGCCCTGGGAAAAAAAAATGCAGGGAAGTTTATAACACTTTTATAAAGCTTTTTGGTGTGTTCCAGAGTTGGGTGGCAGAAATGGTTAATCCACCCTTTCAGCTCTTTCAGGGCTCCAGAGTGTGGATTTTTGTGAACTCCTGCAGGCCTTAAATGCAGTTATGGTGGATATAATAAACAGCTTTTTTGTACCACGGAGGTCCCTCATTCAGCAGTGCTCACATCGTGGTACCTGTGCTGAAGGAGGTGTTTCTGTCACTAAATGACCTCTCTGATTAGTGGAGTTTTTCACCATAACTCAGAGTCGTTCTTTCTTGCTGAGATTCAGGAAAAGCTGAGCCTGTGCAGCTGCAGCCTCCTGTTGTTGCTGCCTCTGTTTTCCTGCTTTGCCCTGGATGATAAATGTCAGATATCACTTAGGACAGGGCAGGAATGCAACACGGAGACCGTGGTGATTATGGTCTGTAAATGATCTGTGCACTGACCCTGGCTCACAACCCTTCCTTGGATCATTTGAGACACAATTTAGGAGAACACAGCTTAATATTTCTGTTTCAATCATTTTTCTTTTTTTTTTTTTTTTGCCCCCTTGAAATTTCCGTTATTTTATGAATCTTGATAGATAGTTGGAAACTGTATTTATTTTCCATATCAGCTGGAAGCTTTTCCTTTTGACATGGATTGATTTGTTTTGCACAAGTTTCTTTGAAGAATGGAGCCAACAGTACTAATTTTACCACAGATGATTATTAGTATTCTTACTATTAATAGGGTAAAGAAATGGTGGGGCTGCATCCCAGATTGCGTGGAAAGAGAGAGGGAAGTGCTGGAGTGTATCAAAACTGGGAGATTTTGGGGGGCAGGAAGAATTTTATTCCATTTTGGTGAAAGATTTTGGTTTGGCAGTGCTGGTGTTGGGGGCAGCAAATCACAAAAGAGCAAATGAATAAATAAATAAGTAATAGGATAACAGTAGAAATAATAAGCATGCAGTGTATTCACATTATTTATTAAGAGAGTGGTAAGATAGGATTCTCCCAAACTTCAGGCAGAACTGGTTTCAAGTTGGTGCTACCAGAGCACACTGAGGTTGTGCCTCTCAGAGAAGGAGAATTCTGGGCAGGACTGAAGTTAAAGAAGTTATTTCCATCTTTTAAAAGAATTTCAAGGGCTCACAGTTGGTTCTTCTCACAGTTGCTGCTGCCTTGTTGGCTGCAACGCGATGGGAGAAGCAGGACCAGGCCCCCTGTGAGCCCTTTCCTGGGCAGAGGAATGTCCAACATTCCGGAGGCGGATGGGCACACACTGCCTGTGTTAAGTGCTCCTCTTTGTGTGGGGATCCCTCGTTCTGACAAAGGGATAAAAACTAACCCTGTGCACTGGAATGAGCAGTGATCCCACCCTGACCTGGCCTGTGCCAGTGCCAGCAGGAGGAAACCCTTCTCCCTAAGGAAGCTCCTACTCGTGGACTCTGCTCTTTTCCACGGCTTGGACTGAATTCTGGCTGGTGGGCGTTGTGCATGTACAGACTGTGTGTCTGAAGGAGATGTTCTGACCTTTCTCATCTCTGCCTGGTGTTGCAAAGATGGAGTGATGTAGAACAGAGATTTTGTGACAGAGTAATAATAAGAAAGAATCTGACTGCCAGTTGCTCATTACTGGATCTCTTTTAAATGCCAGAACCTTCTATGTTTGCCTTCAAACAACACTGAGCACCTAAATCACCATAGTAAACAGATATAGAAAGAGACAGAAAGGTTAAAAGTGTACTCATAATCTCTTGCTTTTCCTCCTAAACATGTTTGATAGCAATATTGTTTCTTAAAAACAATATGACCTCATTTGTAAAGCAATATTCATGCTAAACTAGTCAGCTGTTAAATATACCCGGCACTGTGCATTATGATGAAGCTAAACCAGAATTTCAATTATTTTCTGGACACATTTAAAATTATAATACTTTACTGGGTTAGTGTTATAGTTCATCCAAATTACTCACAAAGTATCATATCAATCTCTTGCAACTGCTTATTGCTTACATATCTGAGGAGCTGGTCAGAGTAAGATGCTGTCTGGGGTAATGACCTTCATGCTGCCTCGGGGCTCTGATGGTTATGTGACCATAAGTGCAGGCAAGTCTAATGGCCAGAAGTCAATGTTTGTTGGCCATAACATTTGTCACCAAAGAAACAGACTGTTCATTCAGACCACCATTTGCAACAGCGTGTTCCTGAACGGCAGATAAAGAGGGAAATGACCCACTTGATGATCTGTGTGTTCTTCATGGGCCTTCCTTTTACACTGAGATCTCAGCAAGGCACCATTCACACTTCAAAATTATTTGCAGTATTTTATTGCCTGGAATGCAAGATCAAAACAAAGCAAGAAGATGAGGAAGACATATTTCATTATACTCCCACTTTCTACTTATGTACCTTATCTAAAGAGATGTCGAGAGAGAAATGATGTTGCAGCCTTTAACCAGCTCCAAGTAACCAGCACTGATTTATGACTATTACTGGCAACTATGGGCTAAAACAGACCTTTTTGGAGCTGCAATCTGTGTATCCAAAGGGAAAATCCAAAGGCCCACTGCCCTTTAGACAAATGTTACAATAGTGCACTTTTAAAGCCATACTAATATTTTTTTAAATAGGCTCTAATACAGGTCCTGGACAACATGTTGTTGCAAGGAACTTGAATTTTGTACAGCATTTTCAGCTGTGCGTGAATTCTGAGCTTTAATAAAAGCACGTGAGAGATGCTGCTGGGTCATCTCTACCCTTCCTTGGATCTTCAGGCTGAGTCCTCAGGTAGCTCTGGATTTTCTGTTCCCAGTGCTCCTGCAGGACGAGCACGAGCAGCAGCACGGTGCAGTTCAGCAGGAGGGAGGTGGGAGTTCGAGGGGAAAAGGTTGTTCCTGGAGGTTATCCACAAAAACACCTGAGCTTTGAACAGAGCCGGTGCGATTGCAAGAGGCCCCCTCAGCAGTCAGAGTGAGGACAGTCGACTCTTCCTGCACCAGATTTTCTAATGGGGCTGATTCATCTAATTAAGTCACATTGCCAAAATCAGGCTGTTATTGTTTACATATTCATAATTGATTATGAAGTCATTATGGCAGTGAAGCATCATCAGGCACAGCCTCTCTTTGTGGCAGAGCAGCCTGTCTACTCTTACCCCAAAAGGGACAAATGTTCATGAGCTTTCTTGAACTGGGGCTTAACTTCTTCTGCATGAGACTGGGTGCTCTGTTGTATTTAGTCTGTTTTGAGTTGGAGAGGCCAAGAAATAGGCAGTTTTTTAAAAATAGTAATCAAATAATTTGTCTCTCCCACGGTGCCATTCTGTGCCCTGAGCAAGGATCAGTTATTACCAGAAACAGCAATTTCCCACAGTTGCAGATCAGACCTAAACACCCCAAAGCAGCTGCAGAAAGGGCCAGTTCTGTGAGATCTTTACACATTGAACAGAGTCATGAGAAGGGATATGATTATATGGATCTACGTTTAGAATAAACATTGTGTTTCACACGCTGAATTCCTCCCTCTGGCCAAGAGCTCTCAAAGGAAAGTGTTGATTGTTGATCTCTCCCTGGTTTAGTTCTTGTCCCGTGTCCCCCTCCATGTGCACCCCACACTCATTCAGAGCCGGGGCCCAACTCCCTTCCAGGAGAATATGTTGTGGAGAACTGCTGTCCCTGAGATAAGCTGTGGATTCCATGGAAATGAGTCAAAGATTTATTTTTTTGGAGGATAACAAGCAAGTGTCCATAAACATAATCCTCATCTTCTTTCTATTTATAATTGTAGCTAATATAAATGTACTTCATTACTGGAGAGCAGCCTTCATGGCCATACAATAGCAAACAAATTCTTCAGAAGCATCTTTAATTATTCATTTGGCTGCACTATATTTTATGCTACTTTTCATAAATGTTAATCTTTATTATTGCCCTACCAGGGAAAAAAAAAAAAAAAAAAAGAAAGAAGGAAAGAAATACCTGTTATTAAATGACCTATCAGGCTGACACGGATAAATGTTGGTAGCTATTTAATTGTTTCCCATCTGCAGTTTTATACAGTTTCTATCAAACTGAAGGGTAATTTTTTTAGTAGCTGCTTATTTTAAATGTACAAAACCCTTGTGTGTAATTCCATTAGCTGCCCTACAGCATTGCAATCTACAGTTTCCCTGAGGCTGTTGTGAAATATTGATGAAATCCTTGCTTTTGTGGCTTCCTCTGATACACTAAACATTTGTCTGATGTTAGTTGAACTTGAATGGATCTGTTCAGAGTTATATCAGTAGTGACTTCAAAGGCTGTAAGGCTGTTACAGTTTTTTTTTTTACAAACTGAAGTTTCAAAGCCTTACCATGTGGTACTTTAAAAAAACAAAGTTCATATCAAATGAACCAAAGTGTTAGCAATACACTGGTAAGACTCATTACAATTTCAATTTCTATAGATATATGGGTTTTTGTGATTCTGAATGGTAGCTCGTGCCATTGAAAGAAGTTTAGGTTGGTACTTAGGGGAACCTGGGATAATGAAAGAGGCAAAACATAATTCAAAACTTGGATTTTAAATGAGGTAATCTATAAATTTACAAAGCCAATCTCGCTGTTTTCCACTGCAATAAATAGGACAAGAGACAACAGAAGAAAGGCAAAGAGAGACAAAAGTTTCACACTTCTATTTTCATCAGCAAAGTGATTTACAGTGGTGCAATTAAAATGACTAACAAGGAGAACATATTTGCTGCTGCTGTATTGCTGTTTTGCAGGACAAGCTGCATGTTGGAAAGCAGCCTTTGTGCCTGCACTAGCAATTAAATGATGGTGTGGTGAAGGGTGACTGTCTGACACCTGCCCAAAACCTCACCAGCACGAGGAGTTTGGAGGGAAGGCTGGAGGGGAGCACAGGGCTGGGAAGGTCGAGGTCAGGCACTGAGTGATGGAGGATTCATAGTGTTCTTTAGAAGCATTTTAGTTGAAAATACAATCTGGAGATCATCAAACACCTTCAGCTGGTTGAGACAACGAAATTCTCAGTTCCAGGCATTTGTAGAAAATAACAAGCAGAAACGTTTTTATCCAGGGGCAAATTTTTCACTTACACCGTGAACCCTCGTGTGAGGAACTGGAACTGTTGGCTCTGAGCGTGGTTGAATCCACTCCTGCAGCTGCTTGGCCACTCAAACTGAATCCAGAGCATGGCAAGGATGACTGAAGCTGCTTTGTCTTTAATAACTGACTATGTAAACAACATTATCCTTAAGTAAAAGTATCCAAGAAAAAACTCCCCCGTCATTCTGTCCCTGCTCTGGACTCTCAGCTCAGCAGCTCCCATCAGCTCACCTCTCTTTTCTCACTCTTCCTTGTAGTGTTGTGGGTTTGTTTTTTTTTTTCTTCCTGGTTTATGATTCGTTTTTCTTTGAGTTTATGGGTCACTCACAAGCCAGATCCCTGCACGTGTGCTTCCAGCCACTGATCATTTTCATTGGGCTCATAACTGTGCAGGATCCAATGTTCAAAAGGCATAATCTGTTCTCCTTTGTGCTGCCAAGGGCCCCACTGAAACTCCGGGGTGTTTGGCCTCCTTAACCAGTAGGAAATTGGACATTTAATAGGAAACTTTATAATACAACTCTAATTAGAGTACAACAAAATGAAAGCCCCAAATTGCTTCATTTCAGCATCGTATATAAATAATAGTTATGGCTTCATGGAATTGCCTTTGTGTGGTAAAATTCCGGTAGTGCAGAAGCCACTCCTTCCCTTGCTCCCACAGAGGCTGCTTCTGTCCTCAGTGGATGGCAGTGGATGTTCCTTCTCCTACTCTGCAAGAGGCAGAAATTCATGCCTTGGTATCAGCTGCTGTAACTGCTTGAAAAATAAAGTTCTAAAAAAAAAAAAAAAAAAAAAAAAAAAAAAAAAGAAAAAAAAAAGGCAAAAGAATATCCAGAAAAATCCTTCCTTTAAAACGCCAAGTTGCATCACAAGTGGTGCTTGAAACTTCCCTATTGAGCCCCTGCAGATGGAATGGGATGTGACGGTAAATAGTGACAGCAGCAAAAGGTGCAAAGAATTTCCCATTATCCAAAAGAATTAACGGGTTTCCCAAAAAGGAGGCAACTGAGCGTATTCAGCTTTTTCTGGGAACGTGTAAAAGCTTCCTCAGGATGCACAAGGCTTTGGAACTAAACCTGCCACTCCCAGGACGTGCAGACTGGGTGACAGAGGTGTCCCTTTGTCCCTGACACCCGCCATTCAGAGCTCTCTGCTCCCTCCATGGTGGGAGCAGGAACCTTTCCCTGAAATAACTTAACAGGAAGTTATTTCCACGGTACAGGAATTTTTAACATAGCCTAAAAAGCTCTGAAATTGTACAATTCGCTCTTGTATTACAAATTTCATATTTTGAGAGTTCTTTTCCATGAAACTCCATTGCTTTTCCAGAGTGTTCCAGTGCTTTTAATCCTGTTAAATTCCAAAATGCCTTTGAGAGGGAGTTATGCAATGGAGCAGGGAATTTTTTGTCCCCCCCAGCTGCCAATTTATCTCTTCGGTTGGATTTCAAACTGGGATGAAACTGTAGCTCTGAACTTCTACAAAAAGCCAGGTTAAGATTTTGTCTTTGGGCAGTTAATGTAGTTCGACATCTTTGAGAACAAGGAATGAGAAGTGGTCATTATCCATTATCTGCTTGAAATATTTCAGAGAAAGAAAACAGTTTCTGCCAAACACGAAAAGATGTTTGAGCTGGAGCCAGACAAGAAGGAAACAAGATCACCTTCTAGCACTGTGAGATTGCTCCACTGATGGTGTTGTTTCAAGTAAAACTGGAATATATGTGTCTGAAGAAGTGCAGATGGTGCACGGGTTTTGCATGGATTAGCAGTGTTGTTCTGGACAATGATTCACTGTCCCTTCCCTTGGCAGAAAATAAGTTTTCCAGTCTTGGAAAGGAACATGTATATATATATATATATAAAGAAATGTTTCTCTACATGGAAAAAGAGCAAATTTGAGGGAAAATGGTATCCACTGTTGGAAAAGTTAACAGTCAGGATGAATAAGTTTTAAAAAAAGACGTACTAACACTCTACAGTTCCCAGTCACGAATGATGTATAACGTGGGGCCAGTTACAGGTGAGAAGCCTGAACATCAATCCTGGATCCAGCACCACTGGGAGCTGGATTGGTGCTGCCTGCAGGGAAAGGCCAAGGATCCAGGTGGATGTGGGTGGCTTTAGACCCTTCCACTCAGAGTTTTTGCAGGTGTGTTAACTGGACCTGTTTTCTTTTAGCTCCTCTGTGGAAATAGTCTAGAAATAGCTAAGAAAGTGTTCTCTTTTAAAGAATAAAGAATCAGCTGTTTCTTGCAGCCCCTTTTCCTAGAGAAGCAGCTTTCTGAAGTGACCATTAATTCCATCACAAAGGCACAGAGCAAAACTAAAAAACCCCAAATAATTCAAAGTTGTATTTGTGATTATTATCCATATGATAATATTCTCCTTACTGATGTCGTGATTTTGACATACTTTGTCTTGGGATCAATCAGGCCTAAACCAAATGCTGTATTTCCATTTAGGAAGCCAGAAACTGCTTCCATTCGAGGCTTTGAAGCTCCTGGGTTTTGTCCAGTCTTAATGACATTAAAATTTCAGCCCCCCACTTCTTCAGGAGTGCACATTGCCCATCTTCCATCTGCCTGGGCCTGTTTAATTTTGATGGAGAAAATTCTCCTCTGGGAAAAAAGGGAAGCTATTCATCTGGTTTTTGAGTTTGGATTCCTTTTAATTTTTTTTTTTTTTTCCCCCACAAAACAGCTATGTACGAGCATCTCAGAGGTTTGGAATGTCAGAATAAGCCTGGGGGAGGACTGGTGGGAAGAGAACAGGTCACTCAACAATTTATTATGTGGACATCAGTATGACGTGCAAAATTTATGCTACTTCTTACAGACTTTGTATTTAAAGCATGTGGGTGTACAGGCTTAAGACACCCTTTACTTATAAAATAAATAATGCAAAGTCCACCTAAATTAATGTTGTTTCTGTTAACTAGCTACATCACTTCAGATCAAACTTCACGTCCAGTGAAATCTTACTAAAAAACCCTGTTGGAAGGACACGTTCGTGTCTTGTACCCTTGGTTGTCTTGTAGAACTGGTCTCCGCTGTCCTTAAAATGCCCACAGCAATTTAAATCATTTACATAAACAGAAATGGTTTTACAAGGAGGACACTGAAATGCATTTTCAAAGCTGCCCAAACCCTTAAACCATTAAAACAGATGTGACTGCTGGTTTTGTGAAATTTTGTGAAATTTTGCACTTTCTGGTAAGTTAAAAATCACAGAGTCATGGAATGGTCTGGGTTGGGAGGGACCTTAAAGATCATCTCATTCCACCCCCTGCCAGGGGCAGGGACATATTCCACTAGCCCAGGTTGTTCCAAGCCCCGTCCAACCTGGCCTTGGACACTTCCAGGGATGGGGCAGCCACAGCTTCTCTGGGCAACCTGTGCCAGGGCCTCCCCACCCTCACAGGGAAGGATTTCTTCCTAACATTTCATCTAAATTTTGCCTCTATCAGTCTGAAGCCATTCTCCCTTGTTCTATCACACCAGTTCCTGATGACAAGTCCCTCTCCAGCTTCCTTGTAGATCCCTTTCGGATACTGGAACTGGTTACTTTTACCACTTACATGAGATTGTGTCGGTATCTTACACAGAGACAAAAAAAAGAGGATTTCTCAGCGCAAGTTACTCTTCTGTAAAGGTTATAGTAAACATGTCAATGCCTAATTAAGCAGCAAATTTTATCTGCATTGTGGGGGATGTGCAGCTGTCTGCTACTTCTGCTTTTCCTAGTAGATCTTTTCAGAAGGACAAAGGATACTGTGAGCAAGAAATTACTGTCTGTATCCTCCAAAGGAAAAACTTTCCTTCTGGTGACACATGGGTTAATAGCACTCAAAGAATTGGTGCTGAAAAGGAGAATCACATTTGCACCATGTGAGAGCTCTTTGTTGTCTGTTTTGTCCGATTCCCTCCTCGGATTCCCTCCCTGGTTTTGTTGTGCCGTGCCTGGCACTGTGAGCCCTCCCCGGTGCAGCACCTCAGGCTGGGGTGGGACCCCAGCTCCACTGGGCAGGAACTTCTGGCACCTCCCTGTCCCTCCCTTCTCCTGGTCCCTCCGAGAAACACAGGGGAAAGGGAAGCAGCACCTGGATACCAGGGAAAAAGTGTAAGGAGGAGGAAAAATATTGAGCTCTCAGCGTTGTCTTTGGTGCTGCTTCAGTCTGGTCACCCAGGGATGGGGCTGCTGACACTTGAGGTGACCCAGCGAGCTCCTGAAAGGAGCCAGTGGGATCAGTGCAGCTCCTAAGAACATGGGAAGGGCGAAGGACAGATGTCTCACAGGGGTTTCTTTGCCCAGCGACAGAGAGCCATCATCATTTCCCTCTTCTTCCAGTTGCAGCTTCATCCAGGGAATGGTTCCTCTGGTTCTGGTCTCTTTGGCTTGGTGGCCAATGTGTTGGAAGGGGTGTGATACACACAGAAATAGACTGAAAAACTGAAACACGCTTCTGGAAAAGCTGCAGAAGGCTTTGTCCAGATGGTAATCAAAACATTTCTACCTTTCCTGCCCAACCCTTCTGATTTGCTAAAAGGATATAATTTGTTCAGGAGTACCAAATTCAAGGAAGCAAAATGAGCCAGCTTCTTAAAGAGCCATAATATGGCTTGTCTCAGAAAATGGGAAGGAATTGGATTTTAAACAAGCAACACTTTTAGTCTAATTTAGAATATCCTGAGTTGGAAGGGACCCACAAGGATCATCAAAGTCCAGCTCCTTGTGCTCTCTGAGCTTTCAGGGTTCCCTTGCAACTACAACGACTGAAATTTTATTATTTTATTATATTTTTTTAAGGGCAGCTTTGATTTGGGGGTTTAGGTTAGTGTTTTTGTTGGGGTTTTTTTTACATAATTACCTGATAGAAAAATCTAGATTTTAAGTAAACACACCAAAGCAGTCTGGAGAATTCCTTGATTAACTTCAAATTTACAGTTCTTCCAGTGTCAAGTTCATCTTAGTAACTAAATAGTTAATTTGCCAAAGAAAATCCTTCCAGATTTGTTCTATTTTTCCAGTTTTACCGTTAACTTTGGGTTTCCTCTGTCATATCTTAATACTCTGCTGTAACTTCCAAGGGTTCTTGCCATGAAATTTGTGGATTTGTTTTCACTGAAGCACAATTTGTTTTTATGCTACACAGTACATTACTTTTATAAACAAAAGAGTTCCATTTATGCCTATTAACGCTTTCATATCTTGTATTTTGACACGTAAATTATTTGTGTACATTCTACAGTGCATATTTAGGTGATCAAATGGCAAAAGGTGACTGTACCTACATGATGCTCTGAACCAGGAAGATTATGGCACCTATTTTTCTTCCTTTCCGTGCCAATTCCACCCTTTCTCTCACTGAGGCTAAAAACAATTTCATAGAATTGAAGCTTTTAGTACAAACTTTAAATACTTGCGTATGAATTTTCCAACTGTCCCATTACAGAACAGTTAGAATTATACTCCCCTGACAGGAAAATTATTAACTCGGGATCTCTGGCAGTTATAAAGAATTATGATCATCTGCCAACAGAATGCAGCAACCTTCACAAAAAGAGACATCATTGGCTTTTTTTCACTTCCAGAACTAAGAGGGAACATAGCTGTAGATCAAAACAAAACCCAGTAAAGAAAACACATAGTGAAAATTAGGAAGCTCAAAACTGGAGCATTCTCCTTTACCAGGTTATTTCATATATTGACATTACATTTCAGGTTATGTCCAAGAGGAAGATTTAAAGGAAGAGGAAGATATAAAGGAGGAGGAAGAGGACGATGACGACAACTCAACTGCTCAGCTCCAGGGCAGCAATGACACTGGCACGGATGAGGAACATGACGTGGGTCCTGAGCAGAAAGGGAACTTTAGCTTCCAGAACTCCCCTGTCAGTCATATATCCAACCAGGATGCAGAGAACGAATCACTGCTGAGTGATGGCAGTGACCACGTGGCAGATATTAAAAGCATTTGCTCTAGAGAGCCACAGGACCCCAAATCCAACACCCACCCCAAATCCCAGAGCGAAGCACACGACTGCATGGACAAAATGACAGCGGTCTATGCCAACATCCTGTCAGACTCTTACTGGACAGGCTTGGGGCTGGGTTTCAAGTTGTCCAACTCCGAGAAGCGGAGTTGCGACAACAGAAACGGAGGGAACAAAGCTGACTTCGATTGGCACCAAGACGCGCTGTCCAAAAGCTTGCAGCAGAACTTGCCTTCCAGGCCCGTGTCCAAGCCCAACCTGTTCAGCTCGGTGCAGCTCTACAGGCAGAGCAGCAAGATGTGTGGGACGGTGTTCACAGGCGCCAGCCGGTTCCGCTGCCGGCAGTGCAGCGCTGCCTACGACACCCTGGTGGAGCTCACGGTCCACATGAACGAGACAGGCCACTACCAAGATGACAACCACAAAAAGGACAAGCACAGACCTACCAGCTACTCAAAGCCCCGGAAAAGGGCCTTCCAGGACATGGACAAGGAAGATGCACAAAAAGTCCTGAAGTGTATGTTCTGTGGTGACTCTTTTGATTCCCTTCAAGATCTGAGCGTTCATATGATCAAAACAAAACATTACCAAAAAGTGCCTTTGAAGGAGCCGGTACCAACCATTTCTTCCAAAATGGTCGCTCCAGCAAAGAAACGCGTGTTTGATGTGAACAGGCCTTGCTCCCCCGACTCCACGACGGGGTCCTTCTCGGATTCCTTTTCTCCTCAGAAGAATGCCAACCTGCAGTTGTCATCCAACAACCGCTACGGGTACCAGAACGGTGCCAGCTACACGTGGCAGTTCGAGGCCTGCAAATCCCAGATTCTGAAGTGCATGGAATGTGGAAGTTCCCATGACACCTTGCAGCAGCTCACGACCCACATGATGGTCACGGGCCATTTCTTGAAAGTCACAAGTTCGGCTTCAAAGAAAGGAAAGCAGCTTGTTCTGGATCCTTTAGCTGTGGAAAAAATGCAGTCACTGTCTGAGGCACCAGCCAATGACAGCCCAGTTTCAAAATCGACCATTAAATCATCTGCAGAGTGCACAGCTCCCACCTCTGAACTGAAAAAGGAAAGTAAAAAAGATAAAGCTGATGATGCAAATAAAGATGAGAAAGCAGTAAAAACTGAGGAGTATGAAGACACTCTTCAGAAACCGCTGGATCCCACAATGAAATACCAGTACCTCCGAGAAGAGGATTTAGAAGATGGTTCAAAGGGTGGCGGGGACATTTTAAAGTCCTTGGAGAACACTGTCACAACAGCCATCAATAAAGCTCAGAATGGAGCTCCCAGCTGGAGTGCATATCCCAGCATCCATGCAGCCTACCAGCTCTCAGAGGGAGCTAAGCCATCTCTTCCTGTGGGATCCCAAGTGCTGCAAATCAGGCCCACAATGACCAATAAGTTGAGGCCCATAGCGCCCAAGTGGAAGGTGATGCCTCTGGTGCCTATCTCAGCAAACGTGGCCCAGTGCACTCAAGTGAAGAAGGAGGCTGATGACAAGGAGGAGGTGCAGAAGGACTATGCTAAAGAGGGCGTCCAGGCTGAGCCGGCCCCACTCAGCCAGAGCGAGAGAGAACCTCTCCTCAAACCTGAAACCTCTGTGGAGCCAAAAAAGACAGAACCATGTCCCTTGAAAGAAGAAGACAAAATTAAAGAGGACAGCGGAAAAGAAAAACCAGTCCTCAAGGAACCACCAGCAGCTTCTCTTAGCAATGGTTGTGCTGCTGCCAACCACTCCTCGGAGCTGCCTTGTGTCAACCCCCTCAGCGCGCTGCAGTCGGTGCTGAACAATCACTTGGGCAAAGCCACTGAGCCTTTACAGCCTCAGTCCAACTGCAGCCCCAGCTCTAGCACAATTTCTATGTTCCACAAAACCAATCTAAATATGATGGAGAAGCCGGTTTTATCTCCTGCTCCAACCCCACCTAAGCCTGCCAGTGTATCCAGGCACTATTTGTTTGAAAACAATGATCAGCCTATTGACCTGACCAAATCCAAAGGCAAGAAAGCTGAGTCAGCCCAAGCACAATCTTGTACTTCTCCACCTCAAAAACATGCTCTGTCTGACATCGCCGACATGGTCAAAGTTCTTCCCAAAGCTACTACACCAAAACCTGCTGCATCTTCAAGGATCCCGTCCATGAAGTTGGAAATAGATGTCCGACGCTTCGAGGATGTCTCAGCAGAAGTCTCCACTCTGCATAAAAGGAAGGGCAGACAGTCAAACTGGAACCCTCAGCATCTTCTCATTTTGCAAGCTCAGTTTGCTTCCAGCCTCTTCCAGACATCCGAAGGTAAATATTTATTATCAGATCTAGGCCCGCAGGAGCGCATGCAGATTTCCAAATTCACTGGACTGTCGATGACCACCATCAGCCACTGGTTGGCAAATGTCAAGTATCAGCTTAGGAAAACCGGAGGAACAAAGTTTTTGAAAAACATGGACAAAGGACATCCAGTCTTTTATTGCAGCGACTGTGCATCTCAGTTCCGAACCCCATCTACCTACATTAGCCACTTAGAATCCCACCTAGGTTTCCAAATGAAAGACATGAACAGGCTGGCTGTGGAGCAGCAAACCAAGGTAGAGCAAGAAATCTCCAGAGTTTCAGTTCAAAGATCTCCTGAAACAATAGCTGGGGAAGAGGACACAGACTCTAAGTTCAAATGTAAGTTGTGCTGTCGGACATTTGCGAGCAAACATGCAGTAAAACTTCATCTAAGCAAAACACACAGCAAGTCACCAGAACACCATTCACAATTTGTAGCAGAAGTGGATGAAGAATAACTCTTAAGGTATGCATGCTCTATAGTGAGTTTTAATTTCATCGTTTTAAGGAGGCTCCATAAGAACTTCGTGCTTTCTTAACGTAGGAAAACAGTATAAAATGCATAATGTGCTCCTGCGTCGCTAATCTAAGCACATGTACTTATCCATTTTATAGTGTTTTCAAGAAGAGAGCTTGGTAAATGCAGAACCACACTGCCCTATAGAGAAAAGTTGCTGCTTATCAATATGTTCAAAATAGCTGTTTTCCCAGTTCTCTTTTGTTTCTAAGAATAAATCATTTCACATCCGATGCTCTTCCGTGTGGAATGCAAGGATCTAGTGCTACTCTTTGCAGTGAGAGTGGAAAAAACCAGGTAAAGAGCACTGAAACCCAAAAGGTTATTACCTCTTTCAGTGCTGACACACCAGGAAATCTGATTTTGGTGAGGAAAAAGAAGACAATTCAAAAGTCAAATTAGCAAAATCTCAATTTTTCCAAGTTTGTCATAATCTCAAAAAACACAGCCTCGAAAATCTATTCTGAAAAGTTCTTATCTAAAGTTCAGTTATTCTTCTGTTGATATTTGGATGTTCAGTTTTGTAAAATATTTTAATATTTTACACTTCCTTAAACACTTGCTACTGTGAGTGGCCTCTTTTGTCACATCATTTTAACCTCTCTCTCCATCATTCCTTTTTTAATCTTGAAGATGTTTGATTCTGTTTCGCTTCATGTTTGGTGGGAGTCAATCCATAAACATCACTGACTTCAGTGCAAGTTTGGGTATAACCTGGGGGAGGGGGGTTAAAGCTTAATTGAGAAAGCAGCGAGATTTTTTACAAGCTTAATATTTCCAAGCCCTGTTAGTAGGATACTTCTTACATTAGTGTTGC
Source organism: Oxyruncus cristatus (assembly GCA_013399855.1). Classification (NCBI taxonomy): domain Eukaryota; kingdom Metazoa; phylum Chordata; class Aves; order Passeriformes; family Cotingidae; genus Oxyruncus; species Oxyruncus cristatus. The sequence goes on along the minus strand of VXAY01001630.1, from coordinate 1,976,502 downwards.
TATTTTTTGCTGAAAGATACACCAGTTGCCACAATCAATGTTTATAACATGTAATGTAATATTCAGATGACACACCATTTTTTGCATTTTTAATTTTACTTGATTCACAAACTTGAATATTCTTGATTTAAATAAATATGCAGAACATCAACCTAAAGTCCAAATAGAAGTGTTTTGTTCTAACGGGGTTTTTTTTCCAGGAGGGCTCTGTTTAGTCATTCCCAGCAATTCCTCCAGCAGACTCAGGCTCTGCTTCTGTTCACAGATTAATCATGTGCAGGTTCAGGGTTTCTCCAGTGTGTTCCTTACTTGAATAACATCGAGAAAATTAATCCGTCAGAGGGTCAAAATTAAAGATGTGTTGTGAGTTTTCACTGATCCCCCAGTTATCGTGGCCATTCTCTGGCTAATTGAGGGTGCAGGGGCTGAGTACCTGTTTGTGTGGAGACCTCACACGTGCTGGCTGCAAATATTCAGGAAGCTTTAGGAAACACTTTCTGTGGACAGAGCCAGCACGAGGGCTCTGCGTCACTTCAGCTCCATTAAAAAGGATATTATTGAATAATTTAAACACTAAACCAAAGGGTTACTTTGGGATGGGTAATAGAAGCTGTTACTGTGGAGTACAACGTCAGTGTTCAAGTGCAATAAGATTTAAGTTTTGCATACATCTTGTACGTGCTGTCTGCACTGGGACAGATTTATTTCTGCATATTTTACCTATCTAACTCAAAAGGAGTTTGCTTTCCAAACCGGCCTAATACCCTCTGGTTTCTATTTTGACATTTAACCCAACATTAGGACTCAACAAACAAATGTTCCTTTTTTACCTGGCCACTCAAAATCAACGTATGTGACAAAATACCAGAGAGATCGGGCAGAAAAACACAGACCATGCTCTATTTTCTTCCCCACCAGTTAATGGTTATCAAGACTCTGCCATTCATAGTTTTCACACAGGAGATATTGGAGCAAACCAATAATTTGGGTACTCTCAAACAAAAGCTGTCTGCCAAATATATTAATACAACAGTTATTTGGGCACATTCATGGCTTAATACATGACAAATGTTTCAGATTTGGTTTTAAAAGCACCGTGTTATTACTAAGAGGCAAACCAAACACCCACCTCTGCAAACACATTGCTGAGGATTTGAGGAACAAATACAAAGGCGGGGGGGGGGGGGGGAG
>VXAY01001630.1:1908748-1975184 GCA_013399855.1 Oxyruncus cristatus | reverse complement strand
GGGAACGGGGGAAAAATCTCCAAGGGAAAGGAAAAAAAAAGTGGTTTTCTGCATTGTAATAACCTGCACACAGACATATTATTCAGGTGATGTGTAACTACATAAATAAGGCACTGTCCTTCCTGCCTCTGGATACCGAGAAATTGCTGTCCTCTTAATACTCATCCATTTCTAATTTATATCGAGATGCAGGTTGTATCTTACCTTCGGAAAAATATATTTAAATTGCAATGGCAGAGTGATAGCACTGTTATCTGGAGCTATAATTTCAGTTGGTATGCATGATAGCACAAATTGTCTGAAATGATGGGGTATTTGGGATGGCATTGTAAAGATTTTATTACAGTTTCGGAGCCGTGAAGCCTCCCGAAGTTCTCGCTGGTTTGGGAGTGGGGAGGCCAGGGTTTATGCAGATGGATTCTTCCTGAGACCTGCAAGGAGACTAAATCAAATCACAGGGATTTTCAGAGTTTACTTATCCTTACCATGTTATTTTTTTGAGATCCAGTAGAGATTTGAATAATAACCTAGAGAAGAGCACAGTATTTAGAAACAAGGAATATGAAGCTGAGATCCTTAAAACACGCACGTGAGTTTGGGTTTCCTTCTTCTAGGCAATACTGTAGTGAAATAAAAGTAAAGATAGAGAATATATATTGAAATAAATGGAAATAAAACAGTGGAAAGAGTACCTGGAGTATAGAAATACATAAAGTACTTTATACTTCAACAGCATTTACTATTAGAGGTTATATTTTCAAATGTTAGCTATCATTAAAAATATAAATGAATAATCTGGGTTAGTACTGTAGAAAAATGTGTTATGTATATGGATTTATTTTTAAGGCCTCTGTGAGGCTGTTTGTAAGAAATTTGCTATAAATTCTTCTTAAATGTAAAGACATATATATCTATTTTATATTCATCTTTGGTGTTTTCTTGAATTCCTCTAACTGATATGGGTTTAGTAATATAAAGTAAGATTATGTGTAATATACAACAATCAGACATCTCTATTCTCTTTCATTTAACCCACTTCAAATTTGTTTTTATTGCTATTCTTCAAAGAAAACCCATAAACATTAGGGAACATGGCTTTAATTAGAAGTAATTTGTATGTTGACTTCTACCTTTGAAGAGCATTTGTTCCTTTTTTTTCAGCTAAATTGGAGTTTTTATGTTTTTCTGAGGGGAAAAAGGCAAGGCAGAATTGTATTGTTCACTTTAGAGCCAGGTGAGATTGGCTCGAAACTGGGCACTAACTGAGGCTCTCTGTGGCCTTAGCTACCACTTTTTACAGAAATAAGTCTCCATAAAGTCAAATTTACCGACTTGATGGGGGCGATTTCTGTTTCAAAAGGCCCTGATAGGCAAAACAGGCAGCTACCTGAGATGAACTAATTTGAAAGTAAGGCTGCTGCAAAACTCAAAAAAAAAATGAGTCATAATGATAAACAGTTTTTCTCTCCGTTTCCTCCTTTGTCTTTTTTTTTTAACCATCAAGTTTAAAGCTTCTCCGGCGCTTTTTTTCCCCCCCCTACTTTATAGGAGACAACTGACATTCTGTGGTAAATGGAAGAAAGAGCAGAGCAGAACTGAAAATCCTCTAATGCACTGACACTAACTTGCCCTCTATTGTTGAAAATGAGCAGGCAATCATGATTGTTCATCAAATGGCTCCTAATGCAGTTAAAGCATTCAGCTATAATTTCTCCTTGCATTTATAATTACTGTCATAGACTGCACACCTCAGTGAGCAGATTAAAGCTATAAACTATTTAGCCGTAGCTTTAAGATGAGGAACTTGATTTGTCTGGCAGCAGTTATTTGTTAGAGAGCTTGACACTTCACATAAAAATGACTCAACTTGATGAAGAACAATGCAGTTTAAGCAATGCAGTGATTTTAAATCAGTCATTATACCACGCCCTGTAAGAATTGCAAAGCAATTTGTTAAATGATATATAGGACACGTAGATAACTGTATGTGTTAAGTATACCAAAATAGAAGATTTTTCTTTCTTTTTTTTTTTATTTTTTCCTTCTGTGGATTTTATTTTCTCATCCATCTGAAGCAGCAGGAGCTGCTCTGAACATCAGATTCCACTATTAGCCAATGTGGGTGTTACATGGTCAAGGACAATCGCTGAACTAGTAGACCAAAATTATATTTCAGAGAATTTAGCTCACTCTTCAGCTTTCATTTCTTCTTAGCAACAAATATTAAAAGCTGGGAGAGCTTTTCAGGAGAAGGAGCCATGCTGGGATGTGGCTGCCTGCAGTGGTTCCACCACAGTTCTGTGAGCAGGATTTACCAGCCAAGCCAAGGCTTGTGCTCACCACGTTATCAGCCAGAAAAAGAGGCTTCATCGCGTGGAAGTCTTGATTATTCCGTTCAGATGGGACTTTTCTGACAGCATCCCTTTGGAAAATGGTGGCTTCTCAACGGGAAAAACATTCTGGGGGGAAGCCTCATCTTAAAATAGACTTTTGCTGGGATCAAGTGGGTAAAATTGCTGAGCACCACAAAGGAGAGGAGGCAGAGGCAGGAAAAGGAACAGGTTGGCCTTTCTGCCATTGTCAGCAAGGATCTACCTCCAACTCATCACTCCTCCCTCAAAACAGTCCTGTTCTGGTGAAGCCTCAGTTCCCCCAGTCCTTTGAAACTTCTCACTCTTTCCCCAAAGTGGTAGGTCTGGATATTTACTTGTTTTAATTGAACACTTTTAAATCTTCAAAATTTTCCTGGATAGCACTTTTTCCCAGTCCAGCCACTGTCTTTGTAAAACCAGTAATAGTGTGTTCCTGGCTTCCCTGAGAGCAGGGTCAGGCTGGATGATACATCAGACTGTGCCAGCACAGATACATCAGGGCAGATTTACTGGCTTTTTATGAATACTACAGGTTACTATGAAGATTAATATTATTTAACATTGCATTAGAACTTCCAGCCCAGTGGGTCAACCCCTTTTTGCTCCTGGGCTCTGTATAGGCACACTGTATATGACAGCTCCCAGGCAGGAACTCTGCTGCTCACAAGGAAACAGCAACTTTTAAGTATTTCAGCCAGATTTTAACTGACCTTGAATAGCACCTCCCTCCTCAAGCATTCAGTATTCATAAGGATATCAAAATCTTGCCTTCTCCTTACTGTGCCTGATATTATTAAATGCTACAGCCTTCATAATCTATAGCAGAACATTTTTACCCAGTGAGATTTCAAAGGAAGGGTATCTGAGTCCTATTTATACATTTTACACCTTGGCAATCAAATCACAAAGATCAATAACAAAAGGAAAAGACATGAGCAGTATCCAGCCCTGCAAAGCACCTTTCAATAAAAATAATGTAATTTAGCAGGATGATCACTCAGTGCAAATATGATGGAGCACAGATGGAAAATGAGGAAAATTATAGATATGGCTTTATGGGAGGAGGAAAGGAGGAAGAGATTTTTCACTATTTATTGGGATAATGAACAGATAATTCACGATTATTAAGCTGTAGTCTTCAGGCCTCATTCTGCCATCTCTTCCCATCTCCGTTCAGAGCTGGGTGTGTTTGTGCATCCAGGCAGGTCCATGGGAGGAAGGGTCAGCCTTTCACACCTCAGTGGGGTCAGGCAGGATCTGCACCAGGGCAGCTCCAACTCAGGGCCTGCCAGAGCAGGGATGAGGCAGAACACACACAGTCAGGGCTCATATGGGATGGGGTTTCTTTCCCAAGAGCATCTCACCTCAGGAAGGGGCAGCAGCGCCTGAGTCTCCAGCCTGTGAGAACATAAAGGCACCACACCAGGCAGCAAAATCACAGCCCCGGGTGAGCCAAGGACTGATGTTCCTCCTGCCTCTCCCAGTGTCTGGAGAATCCCGTTTTCCCAAGAGCAGGAGTTGGCCAAGCTCTCACTGAGGTGGCAGGAAAGGTCTCCTGCCAGAGGGATCCTGCTCTGTGTGCAGTGCTGGCTCCGTGGGCTCTCCTTCCCGGCAGGTGGACACTCGGGGTGACACGGCTGTGGGACATGGCAGAGCCCGGGCAGCCTGGAGGAGCACGGATCAGGAATCAGCCACTGCAGTGCAGGGAAGGAGGGGGACGGGGCCAGCCAGGGACTTGTCCATTGTAGTAAATTCACACAATCCCTTTATTAAAACAAACCAGCTCCTCCTCCCCTCCAAAATCCCTCCCTGCCAGCACTCAGAGCCAGCTCTGCTGCCGGGGGTCAGCTCATGCAGGAGTGGGGGAGGGAGGGGTGGGAGTGGAGGAGGTTGTCATGTCTAATGAATACCCTGAACATATCGAGATATATATTTTTTTCATTTCAGAAAAGGTTCCATTAAGAGGGAGACAGCCCTAACATGTGCTTTGGCCCCTCATCAGATTTATGAGTATTTGCTCTGCTCTTTAATAGGAAACTCTGCAGCAACTGCCACCTTGCCTGCTCTCCCTGAGATACACAGTGGCTTCTCGGGGAAATGCACTTCATTATTAATGTGAATTTGTACGTTTTTATGACACTGCTTGGGGGAAGGGGCAGGCAGAGATTTCCTGGTGATATATGCTCATTTCTAACCATTTATTGTCCCAGACAATCGAAGAACAATGATAAACATTGTTAGAGAAAGTGGAGGGTGCCGCAGTGACATTTTTGAAAGGAAAGGAGAGGTGGCTGGAGTGGCTTTGACGTGGTTGTTCCCTCCACTCCACCTCCTTCAGCAGCTGCCTCAGACCAAGCAGCAGAGTGGTCTGTGCACGGCAGGTTCTGCCTCCCTTTGCCAGCCAAGACCATTTGCTCAGTGCTGTTCTATAGCAGAGGGGGTGTGGAAGAAGGAGAAGGAATTCATCCTTTGGGAAGCCTGTCCTGCAGAGGATTCCAGGCCTCAGAGTGAACGGATGCTCAGCGTTCCCATGCCCCTGTACTCCAGCAATCTCTTTTTATTTATTATCAAGTGACCAGCAGGGAAACTGTGCACACAGCAAGGCAAGGCAAACAGGCCAGGAGGACATGGGGACATGGTTTACCAGGGCATTCTTGGCATCTCCAGCTTCCCTTTCTACAGCCACACTCACCCATGATTAACACAGCTACACAACAGCTCCAGCAGGGCATGGAAATGGTGGGTTTGGGCTGCACTGGAGAACCAGAAGAGCCTCCAAGCTCACCCAAAACAGAGAGATCAGAAAGGCCATGACTCCACATGCTCTTTTGTTCCCCTTTTCTCCTGCTCTCCCAGAAGCTCTGCACCGTCTGCTGAAGGTCGAGCCCATATTCCACTGCCTCAAACTCTAAAAGCCCCTGTGCTTGAGGGAGCTTTCCTGGCCCCCCCAGGACATTCCCTCCCTGCATCACTGCCAGGCTGAGCTTCCTCTGTGCCTGTAGCCTCCAGCTATAAGTGAACGAGTGCCATGTTTTGTGTTCATGTTCTATTCCCTAGTCCTGAGTCTGCACAAGGCTTTGTACCAGGAGATGTGCCAGACAGCTGAACACTGCAAAGACTTTTGTTATGACATTTTTCTGCTCTTCTCAGAAAGCTGAACAGTAGTGAGATAAGAACACTAGAAAAGCCATACAGGTCTAGGCCAACAGTCCATGTGTCCGTCCTGTCTCTAACCATGAGTAGTATGAGGAAATAACAGGACAGACATGTGGTGCCATTCCCAGAACACTCTCCCAGACTCCTGTTTACAGTTCCTGCACTCCTTCAGGTGGAGAACATGATTTTATCCCTGCACCCAGAGCTGCAGAGAACATACAAGAGGCCTTCCTGACAGCTCCAGAAAATTGGGCACCACCACAGGGCCTGTTGGGATGAGCTCCAGAGGTGCCTCTCCCAAGGCAGGGATGTACAAACCAGCCATGGCAGTCAGAGCCGTGCTGAGCCTTCACACTTGCTCTTTGCACATGGCTAAGGAAGGAATCACACTCAGAAGGGATCTCAAACCCCCAGTCCTAAGGGCATCCCACTTTATTCCATTGTCTGTTTGGCTTTCCCTGGGAGTTTTCCGTGGCACAATAAAAATGCCACTCAAAGGATTTCTGTCTGCACTGTGTGCAGAGCAGGACTCGCAGTCTCACTGCAGAGCTCAGCCAAGCACGGACCAGTAATTCAGAGGAGGCAAAGCTGCTTGTTCTGTTGCACATGAAATCCTAGTTCGATCCCTCTGGGGTTTACTTTCAGCTTTTCTCAACCTCCAAAGCACTCTGTGTGCAGACAGAAGTGGTTTTGCCCTCTCCTCTTGGAGAACTGTTGAAACTCCAATGTGAACCTGCTGTTTTCACAGTTGTTTAATGAAAACTCACCAACGCTCCTTATTTCTGAAAACTCCCAAGTCTGAATCACAAACCACTGAGATTACTGAGAGCATCTCAGTCCAGGTAACCCTGGTGTGGTGCTCAGCTGCTGCTTGAGATCTCCACCACACAGCTCCACCTCTCCACTTCTCTCTTATGTCAAACCAAGGTTTGGAAAAACCTTTCTGCCCAGTTCCCTGACTGCCTCTGCCACTCCTCATGTGCTCTCTGTACTCCCTGTAGCCACATGTCCACCAGTCACTGCTCCAAGCACAGCAGGGGCTACACACCAACAGTGTTTCTGGGGGGGGGCAGGACAATCTGCTGGCACTGATCACCCTTGGACCTGCATCCTCCTGGCTACCAACTTCCTTTACAGGGCCACTAAAAAGACTGGCATTGCCTTTTACCCACCCCTTGATCTACACCCCAAGGGATATGAAGAAGAAGAGACCCTCTGGGAGGTGACAATACCCCAGTCCCTCTGGGAGGTGACAGTGCTGTGAGCTGTTTGTGCCTGTGTTCATGTGAAGTGCTCTTCCACCAGAGAAGGGCAAAGTCAACCCTTCCCTCCTGCCCTCTCAGCCCTCAGGGAAGCTCACTCTGGACTAGACATGCACACACAGGCTGTGGGTGGGCTTCCAGTTCAGTAACTCACTTCCCTCCATAATCCCATGGAGCCCTGATACGCTGCCCTTGGTTTTTTTATGGAGCAAGACCCAGGTTTGTCAGCCAGAGAAAAAACTATGAGGGAGGTAATTCTGTTTATTTGGTGGGTGTTTTCAAAACGTTGTCTGTGCTCCCAGGATTTATATGGTGGCCTTCTTCTGTAAATCACAAGTGCACAAAAAAAAAAAAAAATAACTCTCAGTATTTTTCCAAAGAGATTAGGGTGAAAGTTCCTACATTCATATTTCACGTCTGGAAAAAAATATCAACACGAGTGATAAGTATAGTCAAAATGAGTGGAAAAGCACACCCTGTCATTTGTTTTCCATGTGCCATATGTTTTCTGAATCCTGCACCTCCCACATACAAATCTCATGCAATAATGTGGGGTGCACACATTACTCAGGATTATTTAAGCCCTGCCTATATGGAGGGAATTCACTCAGATAAAGTCAAGCCACTGTGCTTTGTTTTGCTTTTTTTGCTTATTCTGGAGTCATAGAGTAGAAAATTAAAGATCCCACTGTGCCAGGCGTCATGTCATTTGGTTTTAATTTAATTCATCTCTTCGATTCTCCCTGTTTCTCCTTTTCTTTGAGTATCATCAGTAGGTGGTCCAAGCATCAACCAGAAGATTTACTGGCAAGACTAAATGTATGAATGCTACGAACACATTGTTTTTTTCCGATATGATTTAATGACCTTTTTGGCATTCCCATGGCTGCTGAAATCTTCCATAATAATTCCCTTTGGCAGTCAGAGCTCCTGTTGATCAGGTGAAAGCTGATGCAAATGTCAAATGTCAATAAATTTGTAATCCATAAATGTAATATCTGATGCTGGAGTGAGACCATTAACCAAAGTGCAGCAGGAGACAGTGAGGATACGAGCTGCATCTTATTGAGAACACAAAGAGACAGGGAAGGAATGCCACATCCAAAGCCTCTTGGTAGCCAAGCTCTTTCCCTTTTCCATGTTCCCTATTCCCCCTGCATGTTTTCTGAATTGCTGAGCTGTGCCAAAAGTGGGGTTTATGGTTTGTGTTTGGCAGAGCCAGTTGGGAGATGCAGGTTCTGTCCCTTGTTCTGCTCTTGACTCATCGTGTGAGGTTGGGATTTAACTCCTCTGTTTCTAAAGGAGCTCTTTACAGTTCAGAGGTTTCAGAGGCTTCAGAGTTTGATCCTGGAAATGATTAGTTATGCAAGATATTCCAGTAAATTAACAAGACCACTTATATAACTTAGGTGTTGCAGGAATGAGTCATGACTCACTTCTAGTTTTGAGATGCTTGAAAAGGACAAGCCACGTACGAAGCCTGATTTTATATACAATAAAGACATAAGAACAATCACATCATTTCCCAGGAGATTTCCTTAAGGACCCTCCACTCTGACCTTTGGCTCTGCAAAGCTCCAGTTTGTTTGACATTGAAAAAAAAAGCAAATGTGTGAACACAGTGCCACGAGCATTTGCACTTTGAACATGCTGGGGCGGAACACAGCTGAACTGGAAAAGGCTGCAACAGCTAATGTACTGGGAAAATAGAACACAGGCATCCACTTAATAACTCAACTAATTCCTTTAGCTCACCTTGTAGAGATTTAACCTTTGAATGAGAGAGTCCCTAGTTCAAAATCCTGTGTCTCCTCTGTCCTCGTGTTAATTTTTAAATTATATATCATTGTTGAGAGGCCCTTGTGTTGAGCATTACCAGCTATTTTTCATGTCTAAAATGGGGAATTATAACTGAACATTAGCTACTGGCTATAAATCACACGGAACTAAGTGGCATCTGCATCTACTCAGTAACAGGAGTGGGAGAATTGTAACTTACTTAAAACGAGACAGGAGAGAGGACACAAATGTGGGAGCAGAGATAATTGTGACTTGAGAAAACTAATGGTTCTTCCAACTGCGTCAGGCTCTGACTCCGCTCTCGGAGCTCTCCACAGCCAGGGCTGTGAGCGCACAGTCACAGCAGGAGCTCAGTCAACCAGGAGGGCAAACGTGGATCTGGAAGGTGTTTCACACCCTCCCTCGACGCCAGGGTCGTTCTGGGCCAGGGCTGGCAAGGGGGAGCCTTTTCCCAGCCTGCAAATGCACTTGTGTCCTCTGCTCTGCCCATCCCCAGGAGCGAGCAGTGCCCACAGCTCCCTCTCCCTGGGATATGTTTTTATGTTTAGTTGTAGCCAAAGCCCAGGTAAGGAGGAGGCAGCTCGAGGCTGTTAAGAGGGCAGTTATCGAGGCTGCTGGGGACGGGCTGACCGGCTCCTCCTCTGCTGCTCAGCTCGCAGGGCAGGAAACCCTGCTGCTCCTCTGCCTCTCTGAACCGCCCACTGATGATCTGGTGTTATCTTAAAAGACAACAAAATAAGCTGAGCATGGCCTCGTTCTTGCACTTGTCTCTGCTGGCCCTTTTTCTCCCCTTCTTTTTTTTTTTTTTATGGTTCTCTCATTTTTGAGAAAGCTTCTGAGATCTCTTGTGTCCTCACTAGGATAAGCAGGATCTACCTGCTGACCCCGTCACTGGAAATTATTTGGTGCCTTTCTAAGAGAGAAATCATCTTGCTCTCAGTACAGCCCCTTGCACAGGGCAGTGTCTGCTCCTGGGTTTGGATCCTAATGCGTCAATAGTTTTGATTAAAAAATAGCCATCTACACCCATGCCAGGGCTCTCCAGGATGTTTGTTGCTGCTTGTCTTCTCTGATATTCCTCATTTTGGAAGTCACACACCTCACTTAACAGCTCCTTGAACCGAATGTAGCAGGAATTAGGATTAGTTCTCCCTGCAATGCAGGTCTCTGTAAAAGAGCACGGACCTCCACAAGAGATCCTGCAGAAATGAAAGTTTTATGTTTCTTTCATAGCAGACACTAAAGGAAGCCGTTTTATAGCTAGGCCAGGTCAGCATCCTGGCAGGAGGCATTTGCTCAGGAACTGCCCCAGGACAGGGGTGCCAGGAACCCTCCTGCTGCTGTCCTGTCAGGACTGATGCAAGGTCCTTTTCTGCTCCCTCCCTCAGCGTCCCAGTCTGGCAAGTGTTTTCAGGATTAAATTCAATAATCAATACTTTATGTCCCTCACAGCTCCCTAATGACCCCTGGCCCCCTCCAGCCCTCCATCCCTCGGTGGTGGCTCAGCAGCAGGGTCGGGTTCTGTGTGTGCAGTGCCAAGCACCAGCGGCTTCTGGTCCAGGAGTAGTGCGGGAGTAACAGCAATTGTAATCAGCTTTGCTGATTAGGGACAAACTTAAGAACAATCCTAAAAGCTTTGCAGAACAGAGGCCTGTGTGCTGTATGTTTATCGGGCTGTTCAGCAGTAATTCAGATGGCTGAGAATTGTTGAGGACCTGGGTCCATCTAATTGTGTGTCTAAATCATAGTTTCACTGTGATTCAGAGGTGCAAACGCTATAGTCTACACAGAGTGGCTCAGATTATACGGTCAGAATCCTGCAGATGGTCAGTTTGTATCATAAAATCTGAAATTACAACTTGCACCATAAAGCTACTGCCTCAAATTTATTATATATTGCAGCACAACAAGCAAATTCATACTAGATGCACTATATGCCCAGACAGTAATGTGAGCAAAGGATGAAATATTCTCCTCCCAGCTCATTGCTTCATGTTCCCTTCAGAGCAGAATTGAATTGCCCAGGATCACCAAAGGAGAGGCAGTCACCAGGAGCGTGTGGTGCTGGGCTCCCTGGCTCTGGGGACGCGGGAAGGACACCCCACCCCTTGCAGCACAAGGCCCCGGGGCTTCTGAACTTGCAGTTCTGCTCTGCACATCGTGAAGGCAAGAGCTGAGCTCTCAGCAAAATCTTTTTATTATTCGTCATAAAGAATCACAGCTGTGAACAGGGAGCGAGGGGAGGGAGTGGGAACAGGCTCTGCCCCGACCGATGGAAATCAGGAGCAGCTCCAGCACGGGGCTGCTGAGTTACGTTGTTGTCACTTGGACATCAGATCAGAATCAGCCCCTTTACCTGCAACACATGAGTGAAATCTCGCACACCTGTGTGTCCAGGGGCCTGTGAGCTCTCTCAAAGCTGCTGTCAGCATGCCCAGGGCAGGAGCATATTTTTTTCTTGCTGTTGTACATAAGGGCTCTGCTGCAGCCGACAACATGAAATGTGTTAGTTCGGTTTGTTCAAAATGGAGTGTGTTTGTTAAGTGTTGCCTCTTTGATGTTGCGCTGCCATCTCCATCTTTGTCATCATTGCCCATCTTTTTCAATCTAATGAACTCAAACCATCAGTGCAACTTAAGTTCGGCTGTCTGTTCTTGCATAGTTAATATTAAAAATGTACTAACAGTGTGGCTGCGAAATCAAATTATGCACATAAATATGCTGGCATAGCAGAGGAGGCGGCAGAAGCTGAAGTTAGCAACATTGATGCCAGTTCACATTTGCAAATCAACCGTCAATCTGTCATTAAACATGTTATCAAATGATGATAAGTGTATGCTTCTTGCTTGCATTGGCGCGCTTATTCCCGATGTTGATGTGCATTAATGGGATAATGTGCATTAACATAGTCTTGCTTGGATGAACACAAAACATTTTTTATCCGTCTCAGTTTGTTTCCCCCTGTGGCCCCCAAGTAAGTGTTTTGTGTTATCAAATTGCCAAAAAATGGGAAAACACATTACTTTTAATTAGCAAAAAATTTGGAGTCCTTTTTTTTTATTGCTATTATTATTATTATTTTTATAGTTTTTATCCAGACTATCTCCCCTGTGTTGTCACTTGAGGTGGGGGACACGCACGAAAAAAAGCCCATTCCGCTGCCTTCTTTAAGTAAAATGATTAATGTCAGGAACTCAGAGATGACAATTATGTGCTGTCTTAATGCACTGGCCTTTCCTCTGCAGCCCTTGCTGCTGCAGAAGGGTGATGTTTGTGTTCAGCAATAGGAAAGGCAGGAGAGGGAATGGGCTCAGCCATTCCCAGCCCATTGTGTGCCACACTCAGACATGGCACAGGCCTTGAGCTGGGTTCTTTGAACAGCTTTGCAGACAAGCCAGCAAAGGCTGTACCTGGAGTTAAACAACAGGCTGAAAAAAGTGTGGATGCTCTAGGAGGGAATGTCTGAAGGATCTTTCCCTGCATTATCCTGACTCTGTTATCCTGCATAGTCACGCTCCCACCACATACACGTTGCTGGTAAACTTCTGTGGAAATAAAAAAAGTCTGAATTGGAAAGAATAAAAAATGACTGAAAGCATAACGCCCCAAAAGAGGCTGGTTATCACCCAGCAATAGACCGTGGCTGCCTCAGGGGCTCAGGGGGGAGTCAGTGCCTGCCCAGGGAAGGCCCCGCTGTCCTGGGAATGATCTGAATGAAAATAAATAATAGGATTTTTGTTCATTGCTTCTGTTTAGAACTGAGATGTTTACCCAGGCTTTTGGAAAAAGTTGAGGTAGAACTTCACCAGAGCAGGAAAAGCATCTTTCACACTTACGGGTTTCGAAGGTTTGCAAACTCCTTTCATAAAGCCATTGAAGCAAAGTTCTTCCCACCCCTCGGAGAACAGCCCCTGCTTTAAACCCTTTCCTATTTATGCAAAAAGGGCAAAACTGTGAAGATCCCCCCAGGATTTTACCTTAGAACAGTAATAGGAATGAAAGGCAATATGGTTAATGTCTGGTGCTGTTCAAAACACCAGGAATTCTTCCAGGAGTTTTACTAGGACTTTACCAGTACTGTTATCAAATCAGGCTCCAGAGTTGCCTTAAAGGAAATTCAATCACTTCAGCTGTTTTATTTTTAGTTTATGAGCTGGAAAATAAAACTTCATCTAAAACTTTTATGAAAGAGGTCGTATTATTTATAAAACGTGTTTCTAAAATAACAACTCTTTCTCATATCAAGTGCACAAATAAAAATTGCTCTTAGTCTCTGCTTATGACTATGTCTAATCTGCAGACACGGTTTGAGAGTTATCTTGAGTTTTAAAAAAAATCATAACTAGTAGAATAGCAAGCTTCTACAGACTATAAACTTTTTGGTAAATGGGTCAAACTTTTGATCACTCTTTCTTTTTTCTCAATCTAATAATGCCATTAACTTTAGGCATCCTATTCAGGTCTCTGATTTCTATTATTTGCATGATTTAAAGGAAAAATAAAAGGGAATAATTATTGATTTTTTTTTTAAATTGTCTTGATTTTTTTAAAGTCATCAATTGCATTTCCTATTATATCTACACTGTGGATACATGAGCACAAGTTTTGTATTCGTAAAACTCTAATAGCAGTAATTGTATTCCTGTTAACCCCAGCTTCAGCGAGTCCTCACATTTCCTGCTTCTAAACCAAAGAGCTTGTCTTCTAATACAAAGAGCTTGAATTTTAAGTGTATTTTCTGTTACACATCCATTACTGGCAGAATTTATCCGGCAACATCCCTTTTTTTTACAGTTGTGTAGCTCTACGTTGCTTCTACTCCATGAGCTACCTTGAAATTAACTTGTCAAGCGTTCGTCCCACTACTTAGGGAGGATTCCCAAGCAGCTGAGTGGACCGATTTGTCAGGACTTGGAGGGGTTTGGAATCTGAAAAGGCTCCCTGTGTACGAGGGGCTCCCGTCAGGCAGCTCGGGCTCGGTGCCTGGGAGGGACGGGGTGTATTTGGAAAATCAGAGCCAGAACTCTGGGGCTCACTTTCCGTGTTGACTTTGACCCTTTTAATATATCTCCCTGGAAGTGCTTCATCGCCATGGCCCAGATCTCTCTGGCAAACACCAGAACAAGGTGCAAAACCGTGGGAAACTGAGCACCACGGAGCTGAATCCCAGCCGGAATGACTGGCCTCATCACGCTGTGGGAGAAGGCTGGGTCTGGAGTCAGGCTGGGTCTCTTCAGCCAGTCTCCACGTTGAACAGGTGTATTAATCAGGTCCATTAATTTCCCAGTGCTCATTAGGCAGGTTGGAACAGTGAGGTGTTGTTCCTCCGCATCCACCGAAGCAGCTGTCGAGCGAGGGATGAGCAGTGGTGCTGTTCCCCCTCTCAGCTCTCCCACTCTTCATCCTTCCCACTGTATCTCGTTCTATTATCTCGGGCCTGGCTTTGGAGTGGTTTCAGTTTTTGAAAATGGCAAGTAATTAGTCAATATGTTTTCACCATATGTATCAGGCTCAGTAAAGAGGCAACCAATGGCCTTTGTCATGGCACAGCGAGCGCTCGTTTTCTCAGCACTTCAAGTGACGCCGAGCGGGTGGCGAACGCCAGAGGATTTAATGAGGAATTGTACAAGGAAACGTTGGACACGATCATTCGCAGTTCCCAAATTTGGGGTGAGGCCCCCTTTGTTTGTGCTGTTCCCAGCGGAGCTCTTGCAGGAGCTGCCTCTGCCCCGCCTGGTGCCCTGTGTGAGCAAAGGGACCGTGCAAAGGGTGGAGAGATTGTTGTGACTCAGAGCGGTCCTGTTTTACATCTTCTTGGCACAGATGCTATGTGCAGCAAAGGGAGAATTCCTGGGACCCTTTTTCCCTTCCAGACGGCCTTTTTACTTACCCCAAGCAAGTTAATGCATATTTTCCAGTTAGAAATTTTTTGCTCTAAGGCTTCCACTGTTGCTGACTGTTAACAATCTTTAAAAAGGTCAGAATCTGATCTTAACACTGCTGATATGAAGTGGCATTTGCCCAAATTTTGCCATCTCCTGAGCAAAAATATGTCCAGTGTTTTCCAGAGAGAGATGGAATAGACAGCAGCTTTGCCTGACTGTTTTCTCCTCTTGGGAATACTGTGTTTCAGTTATCTGGGGAACAGGTTTCTGCGTTCCCCACCGGGTTTCTTCAGATTTGCACATAAAACATTTGAGCTCAGAGGCAGTTCAGTGAGTTACAGGTATTTTTTCCCTAACATTTTGGGTGTTTACAACAAATAATCTTCAATAAGATTGGTGAGATACTGTTTTACTGCAGTCATGAATTAAATTTATGTGGCATTGCTGTTGAAGTCAATAGGACTTTTTCCTGAGTATGTTTTGCAGGGTACAGTATCATTAAAATATGACAGTTAATAGTCTTGTTTATGTTATTATATTTAATGAATAAATATATCAGTCTGAACATCAAACTCGGTTTTGTTTATACTCTTTAATTGTAGTCTTATCTCCCCTAGAAGCATGTTATATCTTTTAATTTTATAATTATCCACTTTATTCATGTGTGACACTCCAGAACTGCTGCTTATATTCTATGAGACATCCAAATACAAACAGATGGAAGACAGGCAACCACTCGGAAATTCAGATCTGGATCTGAATCCAGCTTCATATTTCAGATAGGAGGTCTTGGGTTGGGCTGTTGTATAAAGGAACAAGAACTGCAGAATGTGAGTCTGACTTACCCAGCATCTCCCAACCCAGCCTGTGCACAGGGATTTTACATGATCCTTCAACACCTAAATGTTTTCTGTCTCTTGAAAGAGGCCTGAGCTTTAAAGACAAAGAGGGAGCACTTCTCACATGGCCCTTTCTGAAGTTTTTCACAAAGGAATTCAAGAGTTCTTGGGTTGGGGAGAAGGAACAGAAACATAGGCACAGCTTTGTAAGTGGCTACAACACTTGGCTGGAGAGGGGAAATGCCAGGCCACGCTCCAAGGGCTGTTTTGTTTGAACTAAAGCCATGAGGCAAAATGCATCCGGAGCCTTCAGGACTAAATCTACCACCCCCAGCAGGGGAGCAACCCTCAGTGGGCAGCAGGATGGTGCCCAAGCCCATTTCTTCTCTCTCAGTTTGAGACTCACCTTTGTGAAGCTTTGAAAGAACAAACAGAGTTTGGAAAATGTAGGTTTGAGTCCCCTACGCTCAGAGTGCTCTGAGCCCCAATAAATCCATGAGTCAAAGCAAAAGCGTTTTGAGAGAGCAAATTGTAGTAAGATTTTTAGAGAAATATATGGATCCACCTTCCTATGAATCCTCAAAGGAATGACTGGTTTAATAGAATAGAAATAGCCTAGTAATTCAATTTTAGCTATAACTGAGTAGATTCCCAAATCCCCAGAGATATACCCTACAATAAGAGATCAGCATCTATTTCCCAGGTCCGGCCATAAGCAAACCCTGCAGAGCTTCATGCCTGAGTCTGGAAGTTAACTCTGCTCAAAACATGCAGTTTCTCAAAACTTGGTTTTCCAGCCCCAAGTCCTTCTTTACAGCTGAGTGAGATGAGTCTGTGCTTCTTATCAGCTCAGACTCCCTGGGGTGGCACTGATTACACACCAAGGAATGTTTGGCACATGGGGCTCCTCTGGACTCAAGCTGGATGAGTAATTCCCTCAGCTGGGGGCACTCAGCAGACCCTCACACCCGACCCTGGAGCATGGCTGTGGGAGGAGAGGAGCATCCCTTCACTCATAGGTTGTATCCAATGCCAAACCTTCTCATTTAGGATCTTTTCCCATGACAGAGTTACAGGGGAAAAAAGCCAGAATGCAAAGTGTAAAGGTCTGATCCTTACACTGGCGAAGTTGTGTTATCTAATTATTTGTGTTATAGTGAGGAGAGGCTGAGTAAAGCCCCGGGGATGTTCCATGTGCACTTGGGAAGCTGCTTTCATGGGATTCTGCATGTTCTCCCTTAAAACTTTCCTTCTTTTCTGCTGAGGTAACACAACAAATATTTACTGCATGATGCTGTTTCTGAAGGTAATGCCTTCCTTTGGATCCAGCAGCCAAAGCATGAACACAAGCAGGCTGGGGAAGGGGAACACCCAGAGACCAGAATGAGTTGCTGAGATTAAGGAGAGGAGCTGGCAAGAAGAGACAAGTGCAGCCAGGTAACAAGAACAAATTAAAAAAAAAAGGTCAAGTTTCCCCAGGTACTGAAAGCAACATCTTTACTTGGTGTATTTTTTCCTTCTCATTTTGTCTACTTGCTGGGCAATATTTTAACCTCTTTGGTTTGGAAAACCTCCCTCACCTATTTTGTGTGTGAACAGAACTTGCAGTAAGTGCCCTGACAAAAGTCACCTCTGAGAGAGTCATCTAAGGAAGGGAAAATCTGCTTAAGAGACTGACACCAAGTGAATACTTTTCCCAGTTAGCACTTGAAGAGGAAAATATCATAATATTTAAACCAGTTTTGAAAATTTTCCATGAAAAGAGGGGAAGGGGAAAAAAATAAACCCATAAAACACTAGTTGCATACAGAGAGAGGCCAAAGAGAGTTCAGTTACCATAGAGATTATTACTGGCAATTGGTACTCGACAGCAGATTGGGATCTGTTACAATATTTTTATTAATATTTTCTCTTAATTGGTTATTTATGTATTTTGGATCCATCTCTGTGCTGGGCCCAGATTTTTCTCTTTACCTGTCACTCTTGCTGACATGAAGCAGTTGTGACTGTGCCAGATATGAGGCATTTCCCGGGTTTGTAAACATTAGCAGGGTCATGAGTACAGCAAATACCACGTGGACAAGTCACTGAGCTTGGCTTTGGCTGGCAAAGGACACACTCGGGGTCCTCATCACTAGCCCCTTCCATGCACTATTCCCATCTAATCTGAGAGGATTTTTTGCAGGAACAGCAGAGAGGATCAGAGCGCCTTCTCCCGTCTCAGTTTTCCCTTGTGTAACACAAACCCGGTCATTTAACACATGAACCCTCCAGTGCATCAGCTGGTCGTTTAGGAAATATCCCATTGCGAAGCCCTTCCCTCTCTTCCCTGGCTTCCCTTCCTGAGGACCCATCCCGTTGTGTGAGGGAGCAGCTGATAACACCCAGCCTTTCTATAGCCCCTGCAGTGGAAGTGCCCTTGGGGACCCACAAGAAGGGACTTTTTTAATCAGTCAGCTTCTAAAAATTCCCGCCTTAATTTTTTTTTTAACTATAATTTTGGTATGTAACCGATGTTAAACACGGCTGCTGGGTTGGTTTTTTTCCTGCCACACCAATTGCCTTTAGGGAGGTATTTTTTTCAGGATGGCTGAGGTCGACCAGAGCCAGCTGGGCTTTCATCCCTTTCCCCCTCTCATTCCCAGCCTGTTGCTCCCTCCTGCATCCTCTGCAGTGCAGGGGCACGATGGAGCAGAGCCAAAAGGAGATGCTGAGCGGGACTCTGGATACAGGGAATGCTCCGAGCTGCACAGTATGAGCAAAGTGTACTTGAAAAAAAGACAGAGAGGGAGAAACATGTTTTTCTTCATCTCTAATCTCCTTTAGTTATCATGATCTCAAGGGTTATTTGTAATGATAGTAGGCACTGCAATTCAGATGGAAATGTGATTTTCCAAGCTGACGGTGTCACTTTAAGTAAACAAAGTTAATTCTGCTTCCTGCTATGCAAGGCCTAATCTCATTACCCAAACCACAAGTAGCATAACAGAAAATATTCCCATCTGTCAGAAGAACTTAAAATAAAGGTGGAAATTGGTTTTATGTTTTGTCCCTCTTCTTTCCCCCAGATCCCTCAATGGACGTTAATTATCACATCAGATCTATTTAAACCTGTTCAGATCCCTGTGCTTCCTTTTCCATTTGATGCTGTGGAATAACGATGGGTTTGCTGCACCCCAGAGTTCAGGCACCCCCAGGGCAGGGCAGCATTGGGAAAGCAATGGGGGGGATCTAGAGCAGCGTAACTGCTCCCGTTTCCACAGGTGTAAATCCAGAACAGCTTCCCTGGATTTAACCCAGCGTGAGCTCATTATGATTTACAGAGCAAGGAGAAAGAAGGAATCGGTGTTTCAGACTCCAGTGGGAGCTGTGCCAGCATAGGGAGCAGACCCTGCCCTTCCCAGGTCGGACTTAAAGCTGAAGACAATCCAAAACCACTATCGAGTAGTTCTCAGCTCATTTCAAACCAGCAGCCACCAATCATAAGAGGATCATTCATAAAACTCCCTAACAACGGTGTTTTTCATCCCCTCTTCATTTAAAATGACCTTTATGGGATGATAACGTCTGCCTTACTGAGCCTTAATTGCTTTAATTAGCGAAGCAGCTTCTCTATTAGACAAACAGGTTTTTTTGAAACTGTATTTTTTCCTGCCAGCCTGATGTTTTCTTTCGTTTTAAGCTCATCGGCAGCGTTCAAAAAACTTTAAAACGACAATTTCAAGTGGTTATAGTGTGTTAGTTAATTTATTTATTAGCCATTCGAAGGCTTAGTTTTCCACTCTCTTCCTGAGAGGTATTTACAGAAGGAATCTCTCCCTTTAGGAATTTCTCTGCCTTTCACTACCACACTTAACACGGGCGTTCACAAAAAATGCTGGGTTTGGCTGAACAGCTGTTAAAGGTTTTGGGTGTGACTGGGAATTTATTTATCCTGGGCAAGTTCTTAGGGCTGAGCCAAATATCCTCCATCTGCTTCCCATGGGAGAGCAGAGTTGGTGCCCTTGCTGGGAGCCCTGGTAAGCCTTGCTCTGAGCTCTGCCTGCCCTGTTCTCCTCAGCTGCCCTTTTGCAGCAGGGGCAGCTTTGTTTTGTATCTTATACAGGACTTCTGAGCAGCTTCAGCCTAATTTTGTTGCGGTGTTTTTAAGATGGAGCCAATCAATCTGTTACTGTGGGGCTGCTCCTGACTCTGATTGTTGATAGTTTCAAAGAAGTCGATGGAATCATTTGTTCTGGAAAGCCGCAAGGGTTGGATGTTTTGGGGTAGCGTTGTTGTGCTGGTGTTCTTTGCTGAAAGCAGGGGTGATCTGCACTGATGCTGATCAGAGAAGTTACATTAAACCAGCATTTCTGAAGTAAGACTCGGGGCTGGAGAGGCCACGTGTCTGCAAAAGCCTCTGCCACAGCCAGGGCAGAGGACCAGCCCTGCAGGTGCTGCCAGGAGCCACCAGGAGCAAGGAATGCTTGGGATGCCCCAGCCCTGAGGAGCAGCCACAGACTTTTCTCCCCAAGAACAAGTGTCCCCTTGCTGTGTGTGTTCTTTCTAAAATGGTACCTTGCTGAGAACAGAGAGTATCACCCTGAAAAGTAACAAGTGAGTGAGAAGTTACTAAGACAGGGAAAAATGGACTAGAAGTAATTGGCAATTAAATTGCTTGGGGCTCTTCCACTGGTAGAGTGAGAAAGGTTGGGTTCTGTTCACAGGGGGACCTTGGGCTTGTTGTCGGGTTTGGATTCTGAAAGGAATTTCAAAGGCAGCTTGGCTCATCTTCCCTCTTTGTTCCTGGTTCAGTAACACGAGGCTTTGAGACTTGGGTTGGAGCTGTGTCCCCCTGGGTTAGGGCTGTGTCCCCCTGGCTTTTATCACAGGACAGGTGATCAGTGAGGAGTGTTGGCTCCTCTTCTCTAAACCCATCAACCCACAGAGCCAGGAAGTGCCGTTATCCCACCCAGGGTTATGAAAGAGGGAAGAAAAGTTAGTGGTCACTTGGATAGTAAAACCTGGTGAGTAAAAGGGTGCCTGTGTAGCTCTGTGGTGAAATAGGGGGTGGAATAATCAGTGTCCTTCTCTGACAGCAGCGAACACGGCTTGTTTTCAGAACTGTGAAAGTATTTAAGAACTTTTCTTACACTCATTTCAACGTCAGTGCGTTTCAGGGGCTCAGCCATTCTTCCCAAACTATTCATCTTTTTGCTACTAAAAACTCCCAGCATGGCAAGAGTTAATTGCAAAAGGTGATTTGGCTTCTCTTTGGGTAGTTCTGCGTGGTATTTTGGGCAGGTTTTCTCAGCTCAAGCTCCAAGACAACAGAAAGCCAGGTGGCTGCGCTGGCATGTGCTGAGCCCTGCGTAACCATCTGATGGAAAGAGGGTTTATGAGCTTGGCACTGCACTCCCTGAGTTTCCAGGGGTTTGGGAAAGGTCTGGCTGGCATCCCACTGGGTCAGACCAACCCCTGTTCTCCGTGCCTGAGGTAACACGAGTGTGCAGTGCTGCTGCTCCTGCTGGTCTGCAGAATTCCCGTGGACTGAGGAGTTTGAAATGTTACACTTGGGCGTTTGGGTTTTTTTTCCAGAGTTTGTGTCATTTTAAAATGGGGAAAGAAGCAAGAGAACATTTTGGGGTGGGGCAGGAGGTTTGTGTGTGGCCAGAAAGAGAACTTGCAAACAGCTAAAATTGATGTTTCCCTAACAAAGGCCAAAAACACTTAGAAATGATCTATGTCCAATATACTTGTTGTACCCTAAGGTCAGACAGGAATCTTTTTCCTCCCCCACCCCGAAAGAAAAAAATGGATAAAATTTGCAGTTTTGAAAATGTGTATTTTGCTTTAGGGTATTTTCAAAGGCTTTTTTATTGTGTCTACATCCGCTAGTTCACTTATACTTTTCGTTGCCATCTATTATTCATGATGTCTCTTTTAACAAGTTTTGGGTCAGGCCGTTGTTCTCTGTTAATAGTTTGTTACAAATAACATTGCTCGGATCAGGGCTGGAGCCTCTCAGAAATGACACAAATATGTGATTTTTTGAGGTGCAATTCGAGTAACAGGCAGAGTCAAGTCCTCTCCTGAGGTTCAGGGTCTCTCCTTTGTCCCTAATTCCACTCCGACCCTCTGCAACAGTTCAGTCATGAGGCTGCACCAGCACATCTCCTCATGGGGAACGTTCAGAAACAACATAAAAGAGCTGCAAAGCAGAGCTAAAGGAGCTCAGATATCTGGATTCTGTCTCTGCCCACGCTATTGAGGCAAATAAATATGAATCAGGAAGAGGTGCATCTGCAAACACACACAAAGGCACACGTGGGATGGAGAGAAATTGGTGCTTGCGTTGCCAGAAAGAAGGATTGTCTGCAACAGGTCTCCGTAAAGCATTTATTTTATTGAGTAGCCCTAGAAAAGCAGGGCCCTGCATAATGTTCAACATGTGCCCAGGGTCTATCAGGTTTATGAAAAATGTTCATTTCCTTACAGTAGAGCACACTCTGGTTTGCTTTGTTAAGTCCTTACCTTCCTTCTGCAATTTATAGCTCAAAATTCACTTCTTTTTTTTTGTCCTAAATGAAGAGGAGGCTCTGCAGGGAGCTGAGCCTGGTGCCCTCCTTCCTGCCTGAGCAGTGGTTTGCTAAGCCAGTGTTGCTGGCTTTATCCTTCTTTCTCCCCCTTTCTCTTTAGCCCCTGAAACAGATGTAAAAGTCCACACTTAGATCAGGCAACCTTTGTCATAGATTAATTTCTGAGAAGAATCTGCCCAAAACTGTGCTACCAAACTGTGCAGCTCACGAGCATTGTGGGGTTGTGTCGTTATGATCAGCAGTTGTTTGGGTGTTGCACATTTTTCTGTGTCATAAGGAATGTTTCTGAGCCCATCACATATTATTGAGGCAGAACAGCATCAGGGACAAAGTCTGTGTGATTGGCTCTGGGATCTGGCAATTCCTAATGAAGAGAAAGGCATAAGGACTTGAGAATCAACCAGAATTTCTCCTTTTACTGCTTGGATAAGGCTGCTCTCTGCAGCAAAATTCATTCCTGGGGATGAGAACAAATATTAGGTCAAAAGAGCTTTTCACTGACAAGGCCATATCCCCTCACTGCTCTGAGTTTTCTGACTGTACATGGTGAGTGATATATTATTATAATAGTTTGTATTTCAGTGGTGGCCAAAGGCAACAGAAGCATCCGCTCTGCCGGGTACTTTACATGCACACATTAAAAAATCATCTCTGCACAAGATGTCCACACAATGTTATTTCTCTCTG
Organism: Oxyruncus cristatus; assembly: GCA_013399855.1. NCBI lineage: Eukaryota > Metazoa > Chordata > Aves > Passeriformes > Cotingidae > Oxyruncus > Oxyruncus cristatus. The sequence continues at coordinate 1,952,605 of VXAY01001630.1, read as the reverse complement.
CTGTTTCTTTTTCTTTTTTAAAGGAGTATCTGGTTTATGGTTGCAGTTTTGAAAACTGTTACCTCGTTGAGCAGTTTAGGCTAAGCCCGAGTCAAAGACAGCCTCTATTTTTATAACTCAATCTTCCAAAGTGTGCTATAAATGCAAATAGTGAGGAGATGCCCCAATGTTAAGATGCTGATACTCACATAGTATAGAAAGTGCCAGTGTAATATGTGTGAAATAACTTTATCACAGGCCATTTTGTAATCTCTCTGCAGAAGAGAAAGTTTCCCTGGGTGTAAATGTGTAAACTCCATGAAAAATGGAGACACTGACAAGGAAAAAGAACAAAACTAATTACACTTGCAGTTACTGCACTTCTGTTTCTCCCAAGCTCCTCTCTGGGCTGAACAAAGGAACCCAGCGAGGTGCTTGCCTGCCTGGGCTTTCTGCAAACCAAAACCAGGTGAGAATTCCCTGGGCTCTGCTGCTGCCCCTTTGGGCAAACACTAAGCTTAGTTTTAAGCTCCAATTAAAGTTCTGCTGAGGACAAGGGCCTGGTCCTTTTCTCGTGCCACTTTCCCACAAAGGAGCTTCTGTGACCTCAGATGGTTCACCCTGCCTGTGAGAGGAGAGCTGGGACATATGGCTCCATATCAAATGATCTATTACATCTCTCAATAAAATAAACACATCTTTTGAAGTTGTTTGGCTGTTTCTAGAGCAAAACAAGAACTTCAGAGAACACTTTGACTACTGGGTGAAAAGGAATCCTTTTTTTCATTCTTTTCCCTGCCCTTCCACCCTCTTCCCCTTCCTCTTTTCCTTATTTGACTTTTCTGTTAATTTTTTTTTCCAAAGGAACCCTTAAAGTCAGGTGTACAGTAAAACCTTTTACCAGCACAGTCATTTTGGTTAGAGGTGTCATTATTTTATTATTTTTTTTTTAATAGCACTTCTATATTGGCAAAACCTTCAGCACAGGTTCAGCTGTACTAAAATAAAGTGATTTTGCTGACACAGCTTATTCATTGAGGGAACTAGTAAAAACAACTGCTAAAAACACTCTTTTGGCTGGACAGGCAGCATCTGTATTAGTGGGATTTGGTGGTGTAGCTGCAAAATGTAGGGTTGGCCAACAACTTAATCCTCAAAAGTAAAACCCTCGTGTTGAAATGTGCTTGCTTTGAATTTATTTGGCCTCCATGTGCTGGAGAAAGGATGGTTGTAGCATACTAAATTCACAAGGCTAAAACAAGCCTTATAGTGATTAAACCCAACTCCCTAAACATAACTTAGGCAATTCCTCAGATTGGTTTATGTAACTTAGAACCTCATCTGGTAAAAAAAGTCTAGTTGTGCTAAATGGAAAAAGCCCTGGCTGGGGCTCTGACTCTTCCCCCTGCTTTGATGGGAATATCATCATGAAGATATTAGTCTGCTATGCCTCAATTTGCCCACATGTGGAACAAATCTCTTGCTGTCTGTCAGTGGTTCAGGAGCTTGGCTCCAAGGCTTTTAGATATTTTGGTACCTGAGGGGTACAGTTGTTGTCACACCAGTTGGAGGGCTCACTGCCCAGTTTGTACGTGTGAAACTGTGGCTCCTCTTACTAGTTTTGCTGGAGAAATTCCAGCCAGCAAATCCAGATGATGTTGTTTATCTCCTGCCATCATCACAACTATTTCCTGAGAGCTGGAAAGATGTGCTCCTTCCTTACCCTGCTTGCTGTAGCCCAGAGGATCAAAGATAAGGATTATAATGGTTATGTTCAAGCAGAGGAGTTGTTGATTGGGATTTATCCTTTTAAATATGTGTAAGTCATACAAAGCTTTGCAGTCAGAAATATTGACTTCATTGATCCATGCCAAGAGCAGAAGAAGCCCATGTGGGCTGAAGTGGAAAGGCTGTGCAAGATGCTTATAATAAAGATGTTATCTGATAAATAAGATATGGCTTTATTCCTGACCAAAGAAAATTAGAAATCCAGACTTCAAGTACACTGGTCTGTTCATGCCAAGTTAACTGTGGCAGCATTAGCCTTCTGTGATCAATATTCAATATTAGGACCTTGCATTCCTGTTTCTGGTCAAATGAGAGGGCTCCACAGGTCCTGATTCTGCATTGTTTAGGGACTTTACAAGGAGAACATCTGAATGAATCAACTTCAGGAGCATAATGGACTATAAATGCAGAGAACATCACCTTCATCACTCAGGATAAAGCGAGTGTAGTGTAGGTCACGATATTGTCTTTGGAAACAGCTAAAATCCCCTGCCTGATGAGCTGGGATTGCAGAGTCTGACAGGGGAGGCAAGTGGGGTTAAAGGTGTCCAACATCAGCAAAGAGGGAACTGTCACAAGCAGGGCTGTCCCTTAAGATGAGTTGGAGAGTTTGGATGTATCAGTTCTTGTGAACAAACAAACAGAAATGCTACAGGAACAGGGAGCTCCTGCTGCCAACGCAACAGTGGCTGAGAGGCTCCCTGGAAGAGACATGGACATGTGGATGGCAGGGATGTGATTTTGGAGGGAGATGTTCTATTATTGGATCTGGTCTTTTGCCCCATCTGGAGCAATATCAGGTTATCAGCCTTCAAACTGACAGAGAGTAGGTTTAAATTGGATATTAGGAAGAAATCCTTCCCTGTGAGGGTGGGGAGGTCCTGGCACAGGTTGCCCAGAGAAGCTGTGGCTGCCCCATCCCTGGAAGTGTCCAAGGCCAGGTTGGATGGGGCTTGGAGCAACCTGGGATAGTGGAAGGTGTCCCTGCCTGTGGCAGAGGGGGGCACTTCATGTTCTTTATGGTCCCTTCCAACCAAAAGCAGTCTATGATGGTATGAAATACAAAGCAGAGGAAGGAGGGAACTATCCCAAAGTGCCTCCTGGTGTAGTGGAGACTCACGCTCGGGAAGGGGGTCAGTTTGCAGCCAGTCTGGCTGTGAGAGTAACTGTTCTGCCCAGACGAGCCAGGAAAAACCCACCCCCGTCTACAAATGGTCCTCCCCTTTAAAACCACAAGTTTGTGTGTTTTCCACATCACACCCTCGGTCATCTCCCTGCCTTCAACTTTTGAACCGTGTTAGCAAAGTGCACGGTGGGCAGAGCGCAGGGAGGGGAGGGAGGCTTTACCCCCACGGAAAAAAAACCTGCTCCGGAAAATCCTCAAGGGGACAATTGAGCACTATCAAACACAACTGCAGTAATACTTTACTGTCTGCTGCAGATATTGAGCCCTCATTGCAGTAATTGTCACGGTGACAGAGCTGGGAACACTTGCTGTAATTAGGACAGTTGTTTTGTCATGTGTAACGATCTGAAGAGAAGCAAGGAAAGAGGCGAACGAGCACTAATCTGCTCCGGTGTAGTGAAGGGGAACCGTGCACACACCACACACTCAGATATTGTAAATTCAGATGAGCAGGCATTTTGAGAAGGTGAAGAAATAGATGTTAAAACAATACATCTATTCAGGGGAATTTATGCTCTCTCGGGTGTCTGTATCTGGAATAGCAGATGTTTTTCTGTAGAGGTTTTGGTTTTATTTTTTTGGAAGGTGATCCCGGTGATATCTGACAAAAATCCTCAACCAAAGCCATGTGTGTGTATAGATATATACCTCTGTGAAGGTATGTGTTTATATGAATATATTTAACCAGATTTCTGTAGGTGGCTTGTCGCTTTTTCCAGCTGGAGAACATACAGCATGGATTTAAGAAAGCCACACATGTGTGACGTGTATCACTCAAACTATTTTAATTTCTCATAAACAACCACTCCAGCCTCCTATTTTATTTATTTTATTTTTTTTTTTATGCAGGCTGGTGTTAAAAATAAGCACTGTCTTTTTGTGTTGTGCTCCAAATTACCTCAACTTCTGATTCAGCGAGTCTGTTATGGTTGAGTTTTACCTGGTGACAAACACTGCCCATGGATCAAAAACTCTTGGGAAACAAGGCAGCAATGTGGGATTTGTAAGGGGGGTATCAAATAGCTCTTGGGCATCAGGGAGGTGAACATTAATATGAAACAAGACTCTGCTATGGATTTCCACAACATTAAGGTCATTATTAGCCAGTCACCTCTTAGACAAACTGCCTCTCCCTCAGTGCCTGATCAGGTAACATTCCTCTATCAACCATCATTTGCTTCCCTCAAAAATTACCTGTGGGTGACTCAAAATGCTCTGAGAAGTTAAGGGGGGGATCAATTAATTTGGTAAGTTTGACCCCCATGGGCACAAACCATCTGTGGGTGAGTCAGAGCTGCAGGACTGTTCCCGCCGGGGTTGCACTGCTGTGGTTAGAGGCAGTAGTATCAATTTTGCCAGTTGAAAATTTCCCACGTAAAGCTTTTTTTTTTTTTCAATGAGAAATTGGATTTTCAGCTATTTTTTTTTTCTGGTTTCCACAAAAATTTTGACATTTTATTTCACAGCTGGAAGGATCTTGAGGCAAATAACACTTGCCATTTAGTGTTCTTTTTTAGTTAAGCTAAATTTAGTGTTGATATTTTCAGTTATTTTTTTAGCTTTCCAGTTTTCACTTTTCAGTGAAATCTTTCCTTCACTTATGAAGCAAATTAGAGTTTTCCCATCTACTTCAGTAGGACCAAGATTTTACTTTTGATGTTTTACTACATGAAATCGTTCTTGTAAGGATTTTAAATGTCCCTTTGAGCTTATCAACCTGTAACCTATATTTTAAAAAGGTTACGGGGATGACTCAAGGAACAACAGACCACTTAGTCTGATCTTAATTCCAAGTAAAACATAGTGATTAACCCAGAACTCTGTTAACAAAGAATTAGAGGGTAAAATACAATTAATGACAGCCAGCAGGGAGGAAAATACAAATCTTGTCAAATAAACATAGTGTCTTCCTGACAGGATTACATATCTGCTTGAGAAAGGGAGCAAGACAATGTACCTGGATTTCTCCAGGGCATTTGACTTGATCCACCTGATGTTTCTTTGCCCGGTTAGGGATTTAAACAAGTGTTGGATGTTTTAAGAACTGACTCATGAGTGGATCTCCCGGTGTGTTGTTGATGTGTATGCAGAGAATTTATACCAGTGATCCAAGCAAAGATGTAAAGCACATTTGGTGAGGGCTGCAAGGTGACCTGGGGCTTGATGGAGCAGGGAAAAACTGGGACAAAAAGTTGCTATGTTGGGAGCAAAACGAATCTGCAGGTTAAGGGGCTTCAGTCCCACAGAATTCATTTGAACAGAGCAGAAATCAAGAAAACCCCATGGGAACAAAGCATGTAGATTATGGCTGTGGTTCTACCGAGGAGATAAATAGGTGGGCAGTCACCTCAGCTCACTTCATGGTGCAGTGCTGCGGGGAAAAAAAAAGTCCTGTCTAAAGAAAACTGATAATAAATTAACTAATCAAACAAAACAAAGCAAATTAAATTAAATCGAGCAAATAAAGAATGGATTTTGTTCTTATATGCAGCTCTAATGGGGTCCCCATGTGAATATCCATGTTCCAGGAGCATGTGAAAATATTCTACAGAAAAGTTAAGAGGAGGCCACAGCAATGGCCTGGAGGCTGGAAATCCACCTTCTGCTGTGAAGTTTAAAGAACTTGACATATTCAGCTGATCAGAACTCCTGAAGGATGCCTTGGTTGCTGTGTGTGGGCATCCCTCCGTGAGAGCCAGCCCCTGAGTCCAGCTGAGAAAGCAGATTGAGCGGGATGTTGATGTTGACCAAAATTAGCGGTAAAATAATAACATTCCATGAAAATGAGACACGGTTCCGGGTTGTGAAGGTGATGGAAGCTCAGAACAGCTCCTCAAATGCACTCCTGAGTGCTTTCTGTTCTTCAAAACAGGATTAGATGTCCTTTTGAAGGATATATATAAAATCAAGCTAGATTCCAGGGGAACTTTATTGCAAAGATGGTTTAGAATTGGTACACTGTGTGTGCTTCACAACCCTTCCCATGAAGAAATCCTTCCTCACATCCAAGATCCTGTTGTCCAAATCCTCCTCATTCCTATGTGTGAAGTACTTGTTCCATTAATTTGAAAATGGTTTTAATTTATGTGGTCATTTTTGCCCTCCCCCCCCTCCCAAAAAAAAAAATTTCTTTCACTAGAATTTCCAATGAAAACGTTTTATTTCCCAGAGAATTATTTTTCTCAACACCAGATTTCTGAGATTTGATGAAAGACAAAAAAACTTCTCCAGCAAGCAGATACCTTTCTACTGAAAACTGCCTTGGTTAAAAATCTAATTTCCACTGCAAAAGGTGAAAAAAAAGTTTTCAAAGGAGAGGGGGGGGGAAAAAAAAATCAGACAGCTCCAGTGTCCTGCATCAGTGTCTGAACCTTGCCAGCACTTCTGTAAGAGAAGGGATTGACAAAATAATTCATTAAGAGGAATGTTCTTCTGACTGAGGGGATTGAATTGCTGCATGAGAAACTTTAAAGCCTCCTTTGTGTGTCCAAACAGAAACATGGCTCAAAGAAACAAGTGTCTGTGGTGATTGGGGCACTGTCAACTCCTGTCTGGGGATGGGCTTTGAGGGGACTTGCTCTTGATTTAAGAGTTCATCCTCAAACACCCCCAGAGTGGGGACTGGCGAGGGGAAAATTAGTGTGGAGAGTGTGCCTGGCAACAAAGGAAGAGCGATTTGCTGCAGCCCTGCGGTGGGAAGAAGGTGCTTTGGAGAGCAGGGGGTGGGAAGTGCAGCGTCAAAGTGTCGTGGAGGGGATTGTCCTGGGCTCGGCTCTGCTCTGACTCACCACGGTCTGAAACGAGGAGATCTGTTCCAAGTCTTGCGTATAAAGCAATTCCCAGCCTTCCTTCCCTGGGACAGACCCTTTGCCTGCCCCCAGGGTGCCCTGATTGCACCGAGGCCTCAGGAGTGTTGAGTTGACAGAGGGACGGGCAGCAGAGTGGAGGCTGCTTTGGACGAGGGCCTGGCTTACACATTTTGAGACAATGGTTTTGGTGAATCCAGTTGAGTGCAACTGGTAAGTGTCCACCTTGGCTCTGGTTGCCCCCTGGATTCAGCATCACCACGTGTTCTTGGGGTCATGCTGTGTTTTGGGACACCTCCTCTTGTGCTGCCTGTGCCATTCCAGAGACCTGGAAGCTGCTTCGGGTGCTTTTGTGTCAGCTGCCCCAGTGGGAATTCCCTAAATTTCCCTGATTTGATAGTGATGGTGGGGCCACAGCATTTACCAGTCACCTGTGGCTGCTCTGATCCTTGGCCCAAAAACATATATACATGCCAGTGTCCCCTCTTGGGCTGTTACCCGCTGTCCCCTGGCTGTTTGACCGCTGTGGGTTTGTCACTACGCCGAGTTATGAGCTCTTTGGGACAGGAGTTGTCTTCAGCTCACTGCCTGAGCCCCAGTTAGAATTCCCAGAGTGTTTTGGTGCTGAGCACAGCAGCAGTTGTGGTTTTGGTGCTGCTCTGCAGGTGCATCCCCAGCCCACCCTCTGCGGGGGCTCTGGCAATCAGCAAACCCAGCTTTTATTAAGCAGCGGAGGATTTTCCTTAAACTCTGATTAACCAATTATGTTTGTCCTCATTTAAATTCTTCTGCCTTCTATTTCACCATAGGGCAGAGCAGTTTACTGAATTTAAAGAGGACTGCCACAGTTGTGTAAATGAATGAGATGTTTTCTTAAAATAACTATTTATACATGTAAATCTCTCTCTGGATCTTCGAAACACTTCTCATCTCTCCCCTTAACTCATGCAGTGGCATCTCCCTCTGTCATGCACGTCACATAGAACCAGATTGTAAAATCCAAGGAGCAGAGGGCATGTCTCTCTTCCTTTTGTACAATGCCATGTAGTGGCTGGAAGGGTAAAGAAGAGAGAGTATTTTTCTGCCAGGGAGAAATTAAGAGAGTCTTCTCTCTAAATGAAATTAAATTTGAGACACTGTATTTATTTTGAAGCAGCCCGGTTAGTATTTATCTGAAATTGGGTTTAGAAAAAAGTTTGAGGGTTTTTTTTTTTTTTCCATTTAAAAGTCCAATTTCTGCCCAAACAAATATTATCGTGTAATAACATTCCTGGGAATGTGCTCAGTTGCTGTTTGGGCATTATGGCTTCAAAAAACGCCCAGTTGTTAAAATGACAATGAAATGAAAACTTGTAACATAAACCAAAACATTACATTCATGTGCCATTTCCTATATACTTTTAAATGACAAATACAAGTTTTCATTGATTGTTGTTTTTCCAGATATTGAAAAAAACAAAGGAAAAAAAATGTTTAGTAGCAATTATTAAGTTAATTTCTGAGTTACCTGGAAGAGACATGAACATCTGTGACTGTGAGACGGTAAATTGTTCTTGCACCAGAGCAGCTCCTAAGAAGGGCTCATGCCCATACCTTTCACTTCTCTCTTTTCACTATAAAAAGTGTTTTCCATTTTTTCTAGCTCTCAAACTTATTTCCCCAGTTTGGGAATGAAGTAAATTAAGGAGTACAAAGCAAATGCTCAGGCACACTTTACGGCTACCTAGTTAAAGCCTCCAAGTGAGGCATTTGTGGAGATAGATATATATATATATATATTTAATATTTTGCCCTTCATGGAAATCATTAGATGGACAAAATGGTCCAACTCTTGCTTGCAAAAAAACCTATCCATTAACATACCATCCCTCACCAGGATAGGTGGCAGGTTTGGGTTTAATTCTGTATTTTCAAAAGAAAGGAATTCTGATTCCAGTGTGCATTAAAGGTGCAAAGCTAATTTTTGAGGGATCACGGTTGAAACTTATTTTAGCTTTACATTTTTTTCTTCTATCGTGAAGGAAAGTAGAAACAAATGAGCTTGATTCACCATTCAATTATGTTAATTTATAGCCCTGTAACCCCAGCAGTCGTGCTGACATAGAAATGGTGAAGCAGAGCATATGATCACATCCCTATTGCTATAAAAGAAGTGTTAAGCCAAAGGGTGAGCAAAAATTTTCAGGCCGGTAGTGTCCAGATGGAAAATGCAGTTTGCCCACAGAGCCCAGAAGGTATTCTGTCAAGGTACTTAAAGAGGGTATTTTCTGGAATTAACATTGAATTCTCATTTTGAAAAAAAGTTTTTAGGTATTTAGAACAAAAAAAAAAAAAAAACAAAAAAAACCCACTGTAAACTAAAGCATTTGATTTCAGGACAGACAGGACAATTCTTAGAAATCCAAGTGGATACTGCTGGGTTTTTTTCATTTTCACAAGCTCAACTTTTTTCTTTTCGAGTCAGCCCAAAATGGACAATAATGATAATAATTTGGTCACTGAATGAAACACGTGCATAGCTCTACTTGGATCACATTTATCCCAGAACTCCTATCACTGTCTCCAGTGAAAGTGTTCCATGACTAGACTTGGCCTGTAATTATTAAAATGTTAAGCCAGTCACATAAAGGAAAATGAGAGATGCTATTACCAGGTAGCTGTCATTAGGGCAGAGTCAATTTTCTGCCTCATGCCCTGAATTTTCCTTGGGATCTTGATAAATCTGGAAGTGCCTTTGTGGGCAGGGCGGGATGGGGGAAGTCAAGGGGGAGCAGCCAAAATGCCTGGTGGTTGGTGAGCTCAGAGGCACCACCTGCACACACCCCAGTGTGTCTTAGGCCACCTGTGGGGTAACAGATGCAGCACTCTGGAGGCATTTCCCACCGGAATCTCAAACCAGGCGTCGGTGCTCCCGTTCCCGAGCCGAGACCGGGCTCTCCCAGAGCACTAAAGCCCTTCCAGGTCATCTTTAGTCCCCTTGTCTTTGAGCTAGTGAGCAGAACTAACATAATCTTAAAGCTTGTTTGCTCTGGGACTCGAGTTGTTCTTTCAAACGATAAAAATCTCTTTTTTGTAGCTCCAGCGAAAACAGAGATTTCAGAGAGCTGTAAGGCCAGCCAAGTGTGCTGAAGTAGACTCTGGCTCCTACTCACTCGCTGGCATTTTTCGACTATATTGGAACCTGTTATATTAAAATGAGTCCTGGGGGCATTGGAAGCTACAATATGTATCTTTGGGGAGGAGATTTGGCAACTTGGAATTCTCAGGCAGGATTTACAAAAGCTACAGCGAACCAAAAGAGAAAGCTCATTAAAAACAGGCTGAATGTTTTCGTGCTCACAGTAACCCTTCTCTCAGCCCTCTGGTGTTTTAAATGCCAGCAGCAAAGGGAAGTTTGGAGCCAGGGAGAGATACAAACAGCCAAGGGACAGGTTAGACGTGGGGATGTTGGTGTACAGGTACTAAAGTGGGCACACAACTGCCTGTTCTGCGTCTGTGCCAATAAACGGGGGTTTGCACACCCTTTTGCCAGGTGTGCCATGTGCCATGGGCACAGCAGCTCTGTACAGGTAAAGTTTGCTTCTCTCAGCACGCTTTTGGTCAGCACTTTGGGCTGCACATCACACTGGGCTCGGGGTATTGCTCTGTAACTAGAAATACCACGGCCCACTGATTTCCTTGTAAGCCGCAACGAGAAAGGTGAGAGGTGCCAGAAAGGAAATCTGTGCTTTTAAAGTGAGGGTTCCAAAGGGGCTTAAAACTAAAGTCTTGGGAATGATACACAGTTTGTAGGATTCTGTGGTGCTGGGCAGCCCCTTTTTTGTCCCTGTTGCTGTGGCAGTGGGACAGCACAAGCTTGCTGGGGTGTGGAGATGAGGGGAACCCGAGGGCAAGAACTTCTCAGTACCATGTCACTGATCCTACACAGCTGCTGGAGAGCTCTGCCAGCCTCTGCCTCTTCCTTCCAGAGCAAATGGGCACAATTTCAAATCTACTGGCCTAGATATCCTCACTTAAGCAAGGAAATCCAGGTGAGGTGACCACTGGAAAGCTTGACTGTCTGTAACTGTCCCCCACCCCTGGGCCTCAAGAGAGCGCAGGAGGTTCCAGCCAAGTCACCAGAAGTTGGCAGGATTTCTCATGTTTCTGAAAAGTATGTGATTGTTCTTAATCTTCCATGAACCCAACATCTGATAGTGCATCTAATAAAGCCCATAAGTAGTATTTGATGAAGCTACACTTCCCTCCCAAGCTCACCAGGGATCATTTTTCCCTTTGAAAAACAGCTCATCATTAGGAATCAAAGATGTTTGATATACAAAATAATTTCCCAAATTAGGGTTTGTCAAATGTACGTTTGCAAATCTCTCTGCTTTTTTTTCTTTTTTTTTCCCCCCTTCCCCTTCTCTCTCTTGTCTCCCCTTTATGTTGATCGTATCTTGGAACCAGAGGCAAAATAAGATTCTTCCACCCTTTCCCCTCCTTCCATCCCTCGCTGTGCCTTTCCTTATCTCACCCCTCTCCTCCCAGCCCCACCTGAGCTGCAGCCCCAGGGCAGCCACGTTACCCTCATCAAATCATTGGATCCCAGCTCCCTTTGCAGAGCCCACTGGACGCTCTGCTGGTCCCCAGGGCTTCTGGAGAGCAGGAAGCTGGTGTTGGAGCCGAGGGAGAGGGGGCTGCCGGCGGCTCTCCCTCCTCCCAGTGCCAGCAAACAGTTAACGGTTTAATACTTTACAAAAAAGTCAAGACAGACTTGTGATTCTTGATGTTAATGAAGGTGTCACACATTGTCTAGAGAAAGTTGTGCCTGGCAATCTTCCTTTTTTCGGATGCCTACACCACTGACATTTCATCTCGCATTCAAAGAGCACTACCTTAATGAAATGCATAATTAACATATTCTAATTGTGCTGAGCGCTGTGATGATTTTGACAGAACTCACTTTCCATGTCTAATTTGATGCTAATTTAATCTGTTCCTCTCCCGCTGACATGACCTTTCTTGATTGAGTTTCACTGAGGAAATTTTTTGATGGATTGATTTATCAGCATTGCGGAGACAACAAAGGCTCCGGGAGCACGACAGCCCCGGAGTGGGAATGGCCCTCCAACGCCTGCACACGCTGAACTCTCCGGCTGCAGTGTCCCCTTTCCAGAGACTGCTTGTCTGATCTACTGATGGAATTCAAGAAATGTGACATCTGTGTGTGGGTTTGATCTCTGCGATAAATACAGTAAATATCTGATTGTGCTGGCGAATCTCTCGGAAGGGAAACTTCTCCCTGTGCCGCCGCTGGTGCGCGGGAAACGACGCGAGGAGCAGGGCAGTGCCAGCAAGGGCAGCAGCTCCTGCCCCCGGCTTTGGGACCGGTTTTAATTAACCTGGTCGTTACTGGCCATCAGCAAAATGAAAAGTGCACTGAAATGGGGTTGGAAGACGTGTCACAAAACGTAACCTGCTCACGAGGTGGCTTCATCAAACTTTGTCTGGTGCTCCCTTAGAGCTGTGTGTGTTTAATATCCAGTGTGTGCATTTATAACGTACAGATATATGCACACACATTATCTGTACAGATATATATATATATATATACATAATTTATGGCTTGTGTATATATGATTATACCCTCGTTCAAACTTTGCAGGGAGGATTATTAAACCCTGATGTTGTGAAATATATTGGCTGTATCTCACAGCACAGAAGGTGAGTCTGTGCCTGTGGGAACACATGGGTATGAGTAAATCTCATGGGGAAATACAGAAAATCTTAATTGCTCCACAAAAGAGGAATTTTAGGGAGAAATCCTTCCCTGTGAGGGTGGGGAGGCCCTGGCACAGGGTGCCCAGAGAAGCTGTGGCTGCCCCATCCCTGGGAGTGTCCCAGGCCAGGTTGGACAGGGCTTGGAGCAACCTGGGCTAGTGGAAGGTGTCCCTGCCCATGGAAGGGGTGGGAAAGGATGAGCTTTAAAAAACCCTTCCACCCTAAACCATTTTGGGATTCTGTGAAAGCTTCTCTTCTGTATCTGGTGGTCTGTACTTATCACTTAGTAACATGACAGCTTCTTCCTACCCTTGATAGTGTTCCTGCCTTATTATAGAGGGCCCTGTTCCAGAAAAAAGGTCCTTCCCGACCCTCCCAGTGATCTCTTCTATTCCCCGAACACGAGATTTGAGTTATCTTTGCATGTTGCACTGCAGCTGCTGCTGGTCAGAAACTCCAAGTTCCTTGTGCTGCATTAGCTCGTGTGGTTTTGCTGCTTTGGAAACAGCAGAGATAACATCTCACTTTAGAGATCCTAATAATATTTAATTGACAGTACTGTTGAAATGAATGTTATAAACAGCACTCACATAAATCCTTAGTATTTTTTTTTATTTGAATGTTTCGTTTTGCTGCAGATTTAAGAAGTTAAGACACACGTTTTCACTTTCTTTAGGAGTTGATGGAGCAGTTTAGTTTTAAAAATGACTTCTTGATGAAAGTCCCAGATTTTCTTATCAGTGCTTAAGCTCCACTGAGCAAGCAGTAGATGCTTAAGGGGAAGGGCAGAGCCAGTCCAGAAAGCAGAGAGAGGATTCTCACAGTTGGGGCTCTGAACTGTTTGTGCACTTGAACACCAACAAGTCTGAAATCAGAGAACTCCAGTTCCACAAGCTGCTCGAACTAGAACTGGATTTATTGATGCTGGGGTATCACACCCATCTACACTCAGCCTGAGTTTGGTTTTCAGGTGGATGTTTGGTTTGGTTTTTGCTTGTTGAGTTTCTCTATGGGTAGGGGGTGTTTTTATTATTTATTGAAAAGGAAACTCATTTTGCAACAGTGTCTTTCCTGTCTGATTTCAACTCTTTGCCAGAGGAAGGGTCAATGCTGATTAATTCCCAGATCCCTTGCTCTAAAAACAGAAAAAAAAGCGCCTGTGTATCCATTCTGGCTGAGTCTGTTGGGCAGCTGCATCCCAAAATGTGTAAACCACGTTAGAACTGTGAAACTCTGAGTCATTCAGTGTTATTTACCATTGATACTGGCAGGCAGCCTGATCTGGTGCTGTAATTATGTCTCTGTCTCTACCAGTGAGATCAAAAGTACAGAAATTCCAAGTAATAGGACTACAACTGTATCAGTGGGGTGAAACTCTGAGCATCTGGATCGGAGACAGAGATATTGAGTGCACAGTGTTGCAGGAGATCAAAGAGGGAACTAAATCTAATAAAACAGTAATAATTGGTAAGCTCACTTCCAACATATGGAACATCAGAATTTGGTATTAAAATGTTATTTCTTAAGAACTTTAAAAAATTGGAACAGATAGTTTGAGGACATACAAGACTTGTGTGCATTCTGCTCTAGGCTCAGTATTTCTGAGCAGAAATCAGATGCCTTCATCCGTATTTAGGAAACTAATTTAAGAACAATTTAAAAAAAAAAAATCCTAAAGAAATCTCACCCAGATATTTTCATCTGTGGTCACCTGGGTGCTTCTGGTTATTTTACTGATGAACCCAACTGGGGAGAAGGGAGCGGAATTGAGTTTGCAGCCAGGCCTGTTCATCAAATGCTCTTTTTCATTAGAACGGTTCACTTCAATAAAATCCTGGGCACGTTTGATAAGACAGTATTCAAGGAACAAAGCTGTTAGGAAATGACTTGCTCATAAGTTCCAGCAATAATTTTTGGCCTTAGAATATTACTTGGTGTTTTTCATTGTCAGTCGAAAATGAAAATGTAGCATTTCAATTGTGAGCCATTAGGGCTGGAGCGAGGCACCCTGTTCTCTGCAGTGCAGCTACAAATTGCACCAGAATCCTTCTGTGAACTTTTGATCTGCCAGCACTCGCAGGGGACAAAAAAAACAACAACATTCCAAGAAAATGCCCGTTAATTTGAATGACTGAATATTCAAGGAGAAGGTTTCTCCTTATCAAGGTTTCTGCAGCAGGAAAGTGAAAATTAGTAAAATGTGTTTAATAGAAATACAACCTGACTGCTGTGCGAAGGGAAGTTTTTAGCACTTGAATGCTTTGCAGATGGGGGCAACTTCTTGCAAAATGGCTGAGGACAGAAATGTTTGGAACGTGGAAAGGAAAAAAATGAAGGTATAGATATAGATAGATGCAGTGAGTCATCCTTGTCGTAGCTGCATCTGTGTTCTGGTGTCTCCATTGTTCAGAGTCGTTTCTGATGGAACTATAAAAGCCATGATTAATGTCTCTGGAAAGGTTATTTAGTATGTAGGCCTTGCACAATATGGTTTGTGAGAGAACAAGTGTGGAAAGACATCCTGGTATTAGATAAAATACTGGCTAAAATAGAAACGTGTCATCGTTTCCAGTGGACTGTTTGCTGTGGTGCTGTTTGCATGAGTATTTAGTATTGTCTATTTTTTGATCAGCTCTGACATCTTAGGAATGATAGTTATGACTCATATAACCTCAATTCTTGTTCTCAGAGAACATCATAGGAAATATTTCTACAGTAGCCCTAAGGGATCTATGGAAAAGCGGAGTTTGTGGCTTCCCATCAGGTGATGGGTTCATCAAATATTAAAGCACTTTGCATTCTTCTTTCTTCAAAAACTGAAAAGGCATCTGGGAAAACCATTCTGGCCTTGAATCTGCTCAGGTCTGCCCTTTATTTTGGAATATGATGAAGGATTAACCCTCAGCTCTTTATTCATGTCAAAGAATGTGCACTGGTAAGGGAGGATTTTGTGAGCTTGGACTTAAATTAAGAATTCGGCCTCACATCTATAAAAATGAACTGTATATGTACATTCTCCACAGCCCCTGGACTTCAAAAGCAAAGGGAGCAGCTGTCTGTGTCCATGATCATTGTCCCCAACCCCAAGAACTGCCACTTTTGAGCCACAACCACATATATATGTGTGTGTGTATATATATACCTATATATAATGGAATTTACACTCAACTCCACTCCCAGCTATGGAATCAGCAACAAAACAAACAAACAAAAAAAACTTGCAAAGCTGAAATATCTGCAGCAAGCCTTTTTTCTGGGGAAATATTATTGAGGTGCTGAACAACATTTGATCACTTGCAACCCTTTCAACTGACGTTCTATTATTCACATGTCTCTTTCATTATGCAACAGATGGTGAGTCCTGTCGCTGATTTTTTTTCCTTCAGATTCACAAAACTTCAATGGGTTGTAATATGACCCTAAAAACGAGCAGAAAAAGAAAATGCTTGTTAAGGTTTTATCTTTGATAATAATCCATTGACAGAGAATAGCAGCTGACCTCCTATAAACCAAAAAAAGACACATTTGCCTTATTTTATGAAGAGCATTTGTCTCAAACATTTGACTGAGCTGCAGAGTGTGGCCTTCAGCTGAAATGAAAGATGGTCCTTCTGTTGCTACACAAAGCCATATTTGCTGCTGCAAAGTGCAAAAGGAGAGGCTGACAAATTGATAGTATGTCAGGAGCGGAGAAAACTCGGCCTCTCTTCACAAACATCTGCATATTTGTGAAGATTCTGCCTGAGAAATAGTTTATTTAGAGGCTTCATTTGGCAAATTTAAGATAGTCACCACGCTGAGGTCTAAACATTGCTAGAAATGTCTTTAAATACAATCCCTCTGTCTGCTTTCTGGCCACTTATTAATAGACATTTCACAGCGCTAAAAGATGGGGGAGAGTCTTAGAGCAATTAAAAGCTATGCTCCATATGCCTTTGATGTTTTTTTATCTCATCCCAGACTAACTAGATCCTGAATTATTATGCCATGAGTTATTAGATTGGATAGTTTGCAGTAGTAAGTAAAGTAATAAAAACACTCCTAGGTTGTTCCTCCTCCTGATGGAATCAAGTCCTGTCCAAAGCCAGAGCTCAGTCTGGCAAACATTCCTGGTTAACCTAAAGCACACAGACACTCATCCCACAGCCTGGCAGGGGCGTCTGCACCTACTGATGTCATGAGATGTGCTGCTGAAACGTGACCAGCTCTGGGCTGAAAAGCATCAAAGTGGGATGGTTTTGAGGCCAGATGAGAATCAGGGGTTCCTTTAACCTCTGGGAAATTCGTCTGCCTCCTCTGGGAAATTCGTCTGCCTCCCTCAGTGAGAGTCCAGCTCCCTCTGCAACCAGGAGAGCAAAGGATAAACCTTCAGTGGGATATCCAGAGCACTTTGGTTAAATAACAACTTTCCTCCTTTAGCTCTAGAGGAAACCTGAACTGTTAAACTAAGTACACTTGGAGCAATACTGGCACTTAAGTTCAGCCTGTAGAGAAGTTATCATTAAGATCTGAGAACTTGGATAGCTATTTTGGAGAATAATGACATCACTATTGAGAATACAAAATATTTTACCTGTGAATCATTTTTTCTTATGCACCTTTTTTTTTCTCTGATAAGAGTTGCAGGAGTTCAATAGCTGTTCAAGTTTAGGGCTTTGTCCTGTAAAACAGATGCATGTACAGACTCAGACTGAGCTGTTTGTTTGTCTTTTAAATCAAATTCCTGGCTGAATCAAGCCAAGCCAAGATAAGACTGTTGTTTTTTTGCACTCTCTATGCTTGCTTTAAGGCATAAGCTAATTGATAACACAATATCAAACTTCTTTAGTGAAGAAAAGTTGATAGACCAGATACTCACTGCTCTAAGCCAGCATAAAGCTTTTCCATTTTAACCAGCTAAGAATCTCCTTGAATACACATATTTTTGGCAGGGCTGACTCTTTAGACACTATTATAAGTTGGTCTTTCACATTTTTGCAAGAAGTCTTTCAGGCTCTGCCTCCCCGAGTTAGGCAAGCACGACGGAATCGACATGAGTCTAACTAAACAAAAAAACTCAGCCCCAGTGCTGCTTCTTGCCAAGAACAGTGCCCCAGAACTAGAGCACTGCTGTGTTTACTGGCCCTTTCATAACACTGTCAGTATCGAGGAGTTGGTAAATAGAGAACTCATCCAGGAGGCTGTCAAATCCTTCTGCACTGCTGCACACCCCAAGATGATATGCTAACTCTGCTACCATTTTGCCAGGAAGCCCGGGTTTAGAGGCTGGGTCAGGAAGGGCTGACACTGTTCCAGTAGGCTGTCCTTCGGGGGAAATGATGTTATCTGCGGGTTTTTTTCTCAGCACTGGCGTGAAAAGGGAGCTGTTTGATGTTCTGAGCGGAGAACAGCTTTGCGCTTATTAAGCATCCCGAAGTTTCTTTGTAGCATCACCTCCTCCCCGTCGTTAATTCTTGGTCACACTTTAATATTTTTGATTCCTGCAACCCAAGCACTTTGCAAGTGTTGTTGAACCAAGCTAGGATGTTTGTGTTACGGTCACCTTCTAGAAAGCCTCTCAAACAAAGCAGTCCTTGCCCTGACGAGCCGGGAGTCCAAACATGGAGGCAGACAGAGAGGCGGTGATTTTCCAGGGGAACACTGGAAATCAGTCATGGGATGAGGAACAGACCCCACATCTCATACTGTACGTGGGCACTTGCTCCCAGACCTCAGGGTTTCCTTAGCAGCTGGTGCTCCTGGTTTTGAGGGTTGCTGTGGGACTGCAACTACAACTTCATTTCAGTGATCAAGCATAAGAGCCCTGTTTAATTTCTGCCCTGTAACTCTTGGCAAATTAGATCCAAATGCCAAGTCAGGGTTTGTGCTCTGGCTCTGGGTCAGTGCTCACGTACAGTAAGTGGAGAATTTTTGTCATATGACAAGAAAATCTTTCATATCCTCTAATAAAAGAATATTAGAATGCTGGTAGGTGTTCTGCTGTGCTCAGGCAGTTGTTTGATCAGCTGCCAGTTTTGGGGTGTGATGCCTCATGATCGGCACTGTCAAACCGCCGGACACTTCAGCAGATTCTGAAAAGAATTCTGTGACAAAAAGTGCAGAAACCACAGTTTCAGTTTCCTGCTCCAAGTCTGCTCAGTGATTCTCTCATCCTGCACGTCAGGGAAAGCAGTGAGGGACAGGCTGAGTGACTGTGAGTCACTTCCAACATTCTGAAGAGGGGAAAAAAATAGGGGGGGCGGAAAAAAAGAGGGACAGGTATTGTGGCAGCCCAGGTGAATTCAACATTCCTGCAGATGAGCAATAACATAATCTGCTTCTTTTCATGATTTCCTCTACTACAGTAGCTTTGTTGGCATGATTAGCCTCCTTAGTAGCATCCTCCATTGGGAATTCTACAGAGATGAAATACAAAAACTGCTTTAAAATGATAAGTCACAAATAGGATCTGCCACAAGGCATTATAAACAAAACTAGACATGGGAGACTCATAAAAAAATTAAAGTATAAAGTAACAGAGAAAAACCCAAATCTTCCTGACTGCAATCTCATTTGCACACCTGAGTTGTTTGCACAGATTCCAGGATACAACAGGCACAAAGGCAGTAAAAAAAAGCAGTCAAATGACCAACAGAACAGCCCTTGATTCAGACATTAATTTAGCACAATTTTCATACCCACTAATGGGGAGGGTGTTCCCAGCTCTCTTCTGCAATGTTTGTAGTTTTTCTGCATGTGTGTGTTGCTGAAAATTTGATCTTACCAGCCCTGGTACCAGCAAGGGAGACACTGGGGGGGGAGGGAGAATAATTGAACAAAGCATTTTCCTAAGTTTTGAGGATTTCAAATGCCTAACTAGTCATATCATCTGGATAAAACTAATCAATGTATTGAATACCTTCCCAATAGCCCTAAGACGTGAGGGTGATGTATTTCTCCCAACACATTCATCCCACGATTCTGCAGACGTGAACTTCTGACCTACAGATGTAAAATGATATTTCAGCACATGTGGACTCTTTTCAGATTTTTTTTTTATTATATTTTTAGGCTTCTTTTTCAATCTTGGATTTTTTTTTATTATTGTTTTTATCTTGGTCATCTTTTTTGCTCTTCTTATAGCAAATAGTTCTGTTATTATTTCTATTTAACAGTAAATTTAGCCTAAGGAATCCTCTCTTTCCCATCTTCCTCTCTTACAACTCCATCCTCTGAAAACTTCATGCTCTTGAGGATATCCCAATCCAAGTATTACCCTAGACAGGCAGAAATCTTTTAATATTCCAGAATGTTTTTCGGAGTAAATATTTCAGTAATGGTTTCATTTCACTGGTTTCACTTCTCAGAAAACTCACAATTCCTCACTCCCCTCTTTCTAAACTACAAAATATTTAAAGATGCATTCCCCAGGTTTTACCCTCCTCCTACTACTTAAGAAGTGTCATTCACTGTATCTCCCAAATTACAGACATTCTGCAGCCCCAGTCTTGCATTTCCAGTCTGATAAAAATAATTTGCCACCAGAGTTGCAAACCAGAGTGATGTTTAAAGCGAAGGGATGAATCCTGCAGCTTTTAGTTTTCCTGCTGCCACTGCAGGAATTTCCTTCTCCCTCACAGCACCAACCAAGAGCAGCTCATGTGACTGGAGAAAAACAGGGGAACTTGTTTCTGTTTCACTGGGCAAAGTTGGTCCATGGATTGTCCTGACTGGTCATACTGATCTCACAGTCGTGGAAAGCAGGAGAATGGCCAAAAAAAAGGGCAGCAGTGAGGTGGGTGGCACAAGAGGGTGGCAATCCCAGAGGTCTCACAGGCATTAGGGGCTTTATCTTCATATTCCAGCTGTGCAAATGGGAGTGCCATGGCAGGAGTTAAAGCTGATGAGCTTAATTGAGAAGTTCTTCTTATTACATTTTAAATTCCAATTCTAGATTCCAGTTCCAACCTTGTATGCTTAAATGAGTGTCTCAGCTTGTATTCAACCTCAAATCTTGAATCGCTGGTTTTGCTCTGCCTGTGCTGAAGGAAAAGGCTGGACTGGCCAGAAAACACAGTTCCCATTTGTATAAAACTTCAGGCTTTTCCACATTCATGATTTTTTTCTCATCAGTGTGAGAAACCATGAAAATAAAGCATAGCGGGGACACAGAAGTACAAGAAAAGGTAGAATGGCTCAGCAGTTAAATTTGGGAGGGTCACACTCAAACCTTTCCTCTGATTTCAGCAGAGACCTGAACCTTGGTCTCTTGTGGGTTTAATATTGTCTCTACCCAGTCAGCTCACTTGTGATCTCTGCCCTGGACTTTTGTTTGATCTGAAAATTGCTAATTGTGAGGAAAGTGTCATCGAGGTGCAATAGACACATTTCCTACGGTGGGTTTTTCTTTCTGAGAAACACAGTTGTAGTGGCCAGTGTTGTATGTCAGAAATGAAGACATCACAATTCAGAGAAAGGCTTGTTAAGTTGGTAACAAATACCTGAGGGAAGTGTTGTCAATAACAGGCTGTGAGATGTCTTGAGCCCACCGAGCAAGAGCTGCTACTTAAGTATAAATGTAAAAAATATTACTTGATGTGCCTCATAAAATGATTGGATAGATCAGGCTAGTTCAGGGACCTAGTGTAAAATTTAAGCTCATGCAAGTAAATTTGAGGTCTTTGTCTCTTAGGAGGGCTCCACAGCAAAGAGAAGCTTGCGATCTGTCTCTGCTGCTGGCACATGGGGAAATTCCAGTTTTAGACCCCGGGGTGGTGTCTGTGTGAGCCTGTGTGATGTGCAAGAATTGCATCATGGTTTCATTGCATCATTAACGTTGGATCCTGACCTCAGAGTTGTTACTGGACTGTAAACCAACCTCCACCTCCTACCCAGTCGGGTGTGTTTGGAGGTGCTGAGCGTGTGGTTCAGACAGGAGCTGTCAGGCATTCAGCTGTGTCCAGGCAGCTCTGTTGCCATCCATAATTAAACCATCAGTGTTTTGTGTCTATTCTTTTGCTGTGTCAGGTTGTTATATCACACACAAGTATATTCAGTGAAGCACCTCTCTTCTTATCAGTAAGGTATGACCAAGTTTGTCTTGGGGAATTATTCTGTAAGGGCTGAGGCATCGATTGGCATCTCACACAGACCAGAAGCAACAGAAAAATCCTCTCACCTCCTTCCTTAAGGGAAAAGCACTTACTTCTCCATAGGCAGAGAAGTCAGTTCATGTAAGATGTGTCAATTAGGACTGGACAGCATCATGGAATAGTATTTCCAAGATAACCTCTAAAGTAGCAAAATTAATTAGACCTGTGGTATTAAACAAGTACTAAAACAACTGATAATTTCATCTTAAAACTCTCCTTTAACATATAGGGAAAAAGAGAAGCACAAAAGAATATTTTAGTGTGCCAACTGTGGTTTTATTTGGGGACAACCTGGGCATTTCCTTTCCAAGAATTCATCCAAGGATTGTTAAAGGTGTGTCTGATTAAATTTACCACATTGGTTTGTGCTTTTCCTCCCCCTGTGGTATCGTTATGCAATTCATTGTGCTGAGACAGAATATTGAGATCTGTGCTCCCAGTGCATGGAAGAGCAGGAATTTTGGAGGGAATGTGCTGCAGGAACCTTTGGTGTGCTCCATGGCAGTGTAAATCTCCCAGCACAAGTTGCAGGGTCGGGCTGTGAAACGCACCCTTGGGATCACAGTGACCTCACTGTTCCAGACCTGCCTCCCACTGTGCTTCCAAAGTGACCTCTGGAGACTGCAGCTAAGGATATAACTAGGAATATCATTTCAGGGCCAAGTATAAATGGCTTTTTCTTCCCATGATTCAGTTCTCAGATCATCCGGATCGTACGTTGGGAGCAATAACACAAACAATTTTCATGGATGCAGAACCAGGCTCCCCATCCCAGAGATTTCTGGGATGGTTTTGTTTCACGCCATTCTGTGCAGGATTGCAGTCTGGTTACAGAAAAAAAAAAGGAGCCCACTTTATTACATAGCATTGAGAAAAACAAGTTTAATTGGCTTCTGCTGTGCTTTAATAACTAAAGAACAACAAAGGCATTTAGTCATTCACATAATTTCCTGTTTTTAAAGGATTTCAAATGCAACTCAGTGATTAACATTAAAAAGTAGCTACTGTGCAGACATAAGAACTACTTCATTTTTTAATTATATTTTAACAGGTATAGATTCAACGTTCTTGACATTTATAAGAGGTCCTTCATTTCCAGCAAAGTAGTGTGATGAAATATCCAGTCCCATGGTTTGATCACCTTCATGTGCATTCCCAGAGCTGCTCTGACAGACCAGGCATAGATCCATGTTGCCTGTGATATTACGCTATCCCAGACTGTGGAGTGGGAGTCATTGAAATAGAATCAAATTAAAATCTTTCTGCTTTCCCACACATGGGGGCAAAAAAACCCATGATGATGCCCTGGGTTTGGTCCTGTCTCCTGGCGACCACATTTTGAAAACGTGGGGCTGTTGCAGGCAGGAAAGCTGTGCCCAGCCCCGGGGGGGTGCTTGGGACTGCCCCTGGGGACCAGGAGGGACCTGTGGGCAGAGACCAGGAGGTTACAGAGGAGAGTGAGCAACGAACCTGTGAGGGGTACAGATCTGAGCTACCTTTCAGTGGACTCCAGACATGTCTCTCACTGCTTTCTGTCCCTCTGTGTCACTCTGCGTGACCTCAGCAGTGACCATTTGACACAGAGTGAGTGACAGGCCATTGAGACGTTGTTTCTGTAGAAAATCCCCCTATGGAGTGTGTGCCAGGGGTGCTGCACCTGGCTGTGTCCACAGACGAATGTGCTTCAGCAGCTGCTGAGCGCAAACCAGGTGTATTTTGCAGGTGTCACACAAGGCAAGGCTTGTGTGGGGTTTTTTGTCCTCATGTACCATAAGCTCCTCTTCAAGATTTCGGTGCGACTGATGCTAAAATGCAAAGGAAACCCCATTTGAGATTGCTGAGTATCATTCTGCTCCTTGAACTTTGATATTGGGGGGGAGGGCAAAGCAAATCCTCCCCTTCTGTCTTACGTTGTTTGACTGGGTTTGTGTGGTGTGATCCACGTCTGCAGAGCCCACGCCAGGAGCTGCAGACGCCGCGGTGCCCGCAGTAATGCAGACGCACATTAGGCAGAATTCCTGATTTTGTAGGATTGCTGTTGTTTCTCATCCTTCTCTGCCACTGACCTCCACAGATCTGGGCCTCCAAGAGGTATTTCGTGACAGCAGGAGCTCACAAATGGTGTAAGATGTGTGTCGTGGAAAGGTTGGCGTCATATTTCTCATGTGCGAAAAGGACAGCAAAAATCACCGAAATGGACTGTAATAACTGATTCCATGGAGCTCGAAACTCCCTCAAGGCTGAAACATCTTGGGCCTTTCTGAAGAGAGGCATATATTTCGAAGAGAAAGGGGCAAGGAAATAATAAAAAAAAAAATAAAAAAAAAAAAAAAAGCACCTAATCTTCTGCTGATGTGGCCTTGGCAATTGACTGAACTGACAAGGCTGCGTGTTTGTAAAACAAGCTGCGCTAAGTAATTTTTCGGCCTCGTGTTTAGAAACACACAGAGGGGGGGAAAGGGAAGGGGAAAAAAAAAAAAAATATGGAAATCAAATGTAAAAACTTCTTGCACTCACAGCCGGCTTCCCGGAGGGAATTCCTGCCTCTGTTCTCTGCTCTTCCTCCACTCAGCAAAACAACTGCCAGTCATTACCGGAGCCGCGCCGCACTCGCTGTACAGTAATTGAACACCAATGGCCCACCCTCATTTGCATCCCCCATCTCTTGATTGGCAGCTGTACATGAAATGCCATATCAGTTGAAAGTATGTTGTGAGCTGGCACTAATGATCCAGTGGCTCCAGGGAAACCTGCCATATTGTAATTCGGCTATCAGGCATGAAAGAAATAATTCTAAGTGCCAGCAATGTGAAGCCGAATAAATGTTTCAGTGCTGCAGGTTGCCAAGGGTGACACTTCTGATTTAGTATAAACGAATGCCCCGTTGCCTTTGGGGTTGGGGGAGCTTGCAATGTATCTGAGATGTGTGTATAAAACATTAGTATTAGAAAATGGCTCCGGCACGGGATGGGAAACAGAGGCCTGGTCCCAGGCGGTGCGGGAATGTTTACAACTAATGACTGGATGAAAGGATTTTTCTACCTACTGTAATGACAGGCAAAATAGGATTTGCTTTCCCTGAGATGGAGAATAATGGCTATGTTAACTCTGCCTTTCCTTTTTCTTTCTCTCCCTAAATGAAATGCTCTTTTGTAAAGAAAATCACATCTATTTTCTTCAGCGTAGTGGAGGGAGGTTGCAGATTTAACTCCTTGGGAGCGCTGGGGTTTTGGATGGAGGTGGGAGGGTGGGGGTTAATGGGTGGCCTCTCTGGCCAGCCCCTCATCACCTATCACAGGCTTCGTGCCAGGAAGAGATTTTTTCAGTAGCGTTTATGCTCTTGATTAGTGTTAAAAATCTGTTGAGAGACGAAAGGAAAGACGCCCGATGCCTTAAAAACGTAATGCAGATGGTTTTTACTTGAACATTTCAGCTGCTGCACATTAGTGTGTCACAGAAGGTGAGAGTGGAGGGACAGGTGTCTGCAGACACTTGAAAATGGGGAGACAACACGTAAGAAGAAGCTGGTGCTCTCCTGTTGTGACTCTACACACACAGCTGCAGTGATTGTAAATGCAGCTAATTAATTACATCTCCACGTGGGATGGTTGGTGGTGGCTCTGCAGTAGCTGCAGGTACAAAAACCTGCCAGGAGTTTTTTATCTTTTTAAGAACAAAATGCTCTGATGCTTTGGAGAACAGTGCACAAAGGTGTGTGGAGAGTTTGAACCTCCTTTCTATCCGTGTCAGTTCACAGATAAGATAAACTTTGTTATCCACACCCAGCCTGCCATGCAAATTGGCAATGTCTTCAAACTTGGAGCACTTTTATTAACCCCATCTTTAACTTCAGCAGGGTTATCTGCAAACCTGGCAGAGGGAAAAAAGCACAGTGATGAAGGAAATTAATTCAATTCTTAAAGTTGCAGCTGAGTATAGAGTGAAAGGGAAAATGTGAAAATAGCTGGTGGCACCTTCCTCGTGGCCTGGAGTTTCAGGGTATTACAGCAACACCAATGATGATAACACTGAATAGCAGGACACACACATGGATTAATCCTCATGGGTAAAACAGACACTGGACCCACAACAGGCATCCCCTGGCACCATCTGAGGTGCTGCCTGTGAGATGTTGGGTCATCTCAGCTCCCATATGCACCAGTGAATATTGAAGGCAATCAGTATCACTCAGGATCAGATCCTGACTATTTTGTTGAGGCTTTTATTGTTGTTATGGTGCCCCATGATGAGATACCATCTGTAATTTGTGGTCAGCAGGGATGCAGGAAGAAAAATGACAAATTAGAAGCACAAAATGCTGTAAGATGAATGAACTACGTGAGAAAGAATGTGTGTCAGCCTGCAATTTATGAGGGTAAAACATCAGAGCTGACAATCTATTATCAGAGATCAGATGAAGCCTAAAATTTTGGATATAGATTTGAATAGACCCAAACAGAGGCAGCAGATGGATTGGTAGGCTGATATTCAGGGATTTCATTTGGCCCCTCTTGAAAAAAAATACGGATTTCTTTCAAACCATGGTTCTTGATTTAGTTTCAGATGTCAATCACTTGGCATCTTCAGAACTGTTTGGAAAAAGTGTTTTGGTTCAGCTGCATCTCAGCATAATAAGCTTTTCAGAAGTGTCTGTTCAGACACTGAATATTATTCCTGTTATTTCTGTGCTGTCCTGCATCATCTGTATCCATGATATGCATCTGTATCCATGGCCCTCCATGTCCCCTGCCTCCCACAACCACATCTCAGCACTTCTTGGATACATTTATGCTTTTGGAATCC
Source organism: Oxyruncus cristatus (assembly GCA_013399855.1). Classification (NCBI taxonomy): domain Eukaryota; kingdom Metazoa; phylum Chordata; class Aves; order Passeriformes; family Cotingidae; genus Oxyruncus; species Oxyruncus cristatus. The sequence continues at coordinate 1,926,149 of VXAY01001630.1, read as the reverse complement.
ATGGTGGCAGCGGGGTTAATCTGCTGCTGCTGTGTGAAAAACCAAGTGTTTCACAGAATCCCAGGCTGGGTCAGGCTGGAAGGGCCCACAGTGGGTCACCTGTCCCACCTCCTGCTCCAGCAGGGCCATCCCAGAGCACACGGCACAGGATTGTGTCCAGATGGTTCTGGGACATCCCCATCGAGAAGACTCCACACCCTCCCTGGCCTCTGTTCAGGGCTCGGTCACTGCACAGGGAAGAAGTTCTTCCTCATGTCCCGGTGGAAGTTCCTGAGCATCAGTTCCTGCCCGTTCCTCGTGTCCCATTGCTGGGCCCCCCGAGCAGAGCCTGGTCCATGCTCTGCCCCCTCCCTGCAGGCACTGACAGACGTGGATGGGGATCCCTCTCAGTGTGTCCCCCCGAGGCTGAACAGCCCCAGCTCCCTCAGCCTTCCCCGGTCACAGAGATGCTCCAGTCCCTTCAGCACCTTTGATGATGAATCCAGGAGCTCCATGTCTCTCACCCTGAGGAGCCCAGGACTGGGCACAGCACTCCAGCCAACCTTGTTCATCACCCAGAACTGTGGGACCAACCAGCAGGAATTCCCATGGAAGTGTCACCACAGCTGCAAACCAGAGGATTTTGCTGGGAAGGGCTGTCAGGAGCACTTTCAGTAGAACTGAATGGCCAGTTCACTGCTATTTTTTAAAGGAATGTCCAGTCCTTGGGGAGCAGAAGGAAATATTGATGTTGTCCTTTATACATTCTCCTTCAATTAAAAAAGAAAAAACCCAAAACACCTGTTCACACCTCGCTGGGAAGGGCTGGTTCCATGCACCTCTAATTTATGCCATCCATATTCTACCTCTGCATCCCCTGAGCATTCATCCATGGCTCAAAGATTTGCAAAATAACCAATATATAAAAGGTGAATTATTTTCTCCTCTAAGTATAATGAATGATATATTTGTCTTTGTAACACACCAGCTATGTTCCTGATGTTTGTAACAAGTCTCTTTTCTAATACAAATATCCCCGAAGCGAGCAAGATGATTTCAGTAATTTGAGAATGGAATGTATTCCATGAAAGTTAATAATATGGTGCATCCCAGAAGTAAGACAAATATAAAGACCCAGAAACCAGATGATAGCACTTTTATTTTTATAGATGAAAATCCTGGGAAAAGCTTCTTTAAATTACCAAAGTGTAAAAACAAATCCTTTGTAATAAAGGCAATAATTTATGCTATAATGAAATTTGTCACATAGTTTATTTTGAGTTATTCAAAAGGATTAATTTTGTAGACGCAGTCTGATAGATCCGGAGTGCCTCTCTGCAGGAATTGGGGAAGTTTTTTTTCCAGAAGTGGATCAAAACCACAGCGAAGGGGGGAGCGAAGAGCCAGTCGTGTCTCCAGCTCTCGGTGTTTGCTGCCCATGGTTGCAGTGGCAGTCGCACGCAAGTCATGGAAAGTAGGTGGTCAAATGCGTGCAGAATTCTGCTGGGCCAGTATCAGAAGTAATAAATGTGGTAAGGCAGAATAAATATGCAAAATATAGTACTTTAACCTAATAACATGACCACTTGCAAGCTTTAGCATAACACTGAAAATCACTAATGGAGCACTGTGCAGATTTTCATGATACAAGCAGTCAAGAATCATGCATAATGGAACAGTGCAACAGCTAACAGCAGATTCACACGAGATAATTTAAACTTGTTTGTATGGAAATGAAGAACTGATCTTTGAAGTGGTCCTTAATGAGATTCTGCTTGATCCTCTCTGTATCCGGAGAAAGTCTTCCGTCTTCCTTTTGCATCCGGCTCATGTTGCCGGGGTGCAGAAAAAGGACTCCTTTAAATTATGAATGCCGATTTGCATCTACATGGTATTAGGTGAGAGCAAAGTGCTGCCAGTGGCTTCATGCACCCTTGCAAGATTGTTATTGAAAGTTCCATAGGTTTGGAGTTCCACTCTTACCCTGTGAGTTATCCCTCGGCGTTCCTGGTCACTGTGGTGGAGTCTTCACCATAACCAGAGCTTAATGCAAGTGAATCCAAAGAGATTGTAATGAAATTGTATTTGGATTTAAAATACAGGAAAGGTTTTACCATCTGGAGGTTGTAGCAAGGCAGGGGTCGGCCTCTTCTCCCAGGGAAGAAGGGACAGGATGAGAGGAAATGGCCTCAAGCTGTGTCAGGGGAGGGTCAGGTTGGACATCAGGAGGAATTTCTTCTTGGAAAGGGTGAGCACATATATGTCCTGCAGCAGAAAAAGTACTAGGAATTTTGTGGTTTATCTTGTCAATTTTTATGGACTTCTGCATTCCCACCCACACACCTGGGCACTGCAACGTCCTGGATATAATTCTGCAGTTTATCCTCAAAGCCATGAAACTCCACTCTGAAAGGGGCTGGAAGGCAGATGCTGTGCTTGCGCATCTTGGAATATCTTAAACTACCATGAAGCTTCTGAGCAAACTCCCCCATCCACCGTCAGAAAATCTTGCTGAGTGATCAGCCTTTCCCAACCCTCAGCTCCAGCTCTGAAAGCGTCCATCTGGCAAACGAGCCTTTGTTTGTGCTTTTGAAAGGCAGAGGGAAAACATTCAGTTGGTTTTTTCTCTCTGTTTGTTTGTTTGCGCTGCTCAGGAGATTAAGGACGACTTATTTAAAGTTAATGATTCTGTTCCCGTGAGGGGAAAACACCTTTCCCTGAGCTACAGGTCCCCTCAGCTATTTTGGTCTCTGATGGGACATTTCTGCCTTCAAAGAAAGCAGCCACTGTAAATACCTTCAGATGACGAGAGGCTCCCAACCTACCTGCTCACTTATTTTCAGGCTTCCATTTTAAAAGGCAATTGGTTCTTTGTTATGAACAGAGAGAAAGAACAGAGTTTATTGTGGTTCTTTTGTTGGGGTTCACATGAGGCCACGGCAAACTAACATGTTAAGTAAGTGACTCTGTAAGAAGCCCTGTGGAAGTCTTGGGTTTAAGAGTGAGTGGAGCAGTGGATAGCTCTTGCTCAGGTGGACAGGAGTAGCTCCTGTAGGATTTCCTGCTGGTGGGTGTGTTCTTCAGCAAGGTCACCCTGAAAGGCCTCCAGCCACACATTTCTCAGCTCTCTCTTCTGCCCGTGGCTGAGGTCTGGTGTGGGTAATTATAACTAATATCAATCAACTTAAAAGAGGGGTTTGATGGCTAAATATAGAACACACTGGAAACAACTATTAAAATATTTGGCTTTCACAGGAAGGCACATTGTGAGACCTGGAGCACCTTTGGTTTGTGCCAGGCTCAGCAGGAGCAGTGGGGACACAGCACAATCCTTTTCCATGATCCCTGGGCCCTTTCCTCCTGTGGGATTCATTCCTGATTCATTTTTCCACCCAGATTCATTGTCACTGGTGCTTTTCCATCAGCAGGATGAGCTGCCTTGTAAAACCTGCTGAGGATTAGTTGCTGAAACTATTTCATCTCTTCTACAAGCAATAGGAACCAAAGTTTGGTGTCACATGTTTCCTTCACGTGGTTGTGTAGTGGCAAGGATGCACTCCCAGAGATTAGCTGAGTCACATTTTCCAAAGTCATGAAAAAAAACCCTTTTTTAATGCTATTTAACTCTTTTTTTGGCTTCAAATGAAGGGTTAAAAAAAGTTATTTTTTTTGTAAGACCAACTTTAAAAAGTCATGCAGAAATTTTATTTTTCTTGTATCCATTTTAAGCGTTTAATTATATTAATTATATTAACTTCACAAAGTCAGTCAAAGCAGCTGAAGTTGTTAAATCTTCTTAGTTAAGTTCTGGTGGGTTTGTCTTCTTTCAATCCACCATTTCCTAACATCAGTAGCACTTTAGAAGGTCATGCTTTTTCATCAGCTATTTTTCAGGAAAGTTCCTCTTGGAGCTGCCACCTTTGCCGCTGGAAGGAGCAGAAGAGCTGGATCTCTCCTGTGTGCACCTTGTGCACCAAGTGCCTGGTGCTTGAGCACCCTGGCTGGGATGTTCAGGGCTTTCAGCCCTTCGGTGGAGCCCCCCCAGCACCCTCTTGAGCAGTTTAAGGAGCTTGCAGGTGGGCAGAAGTATTAGAGGACTGAGATGTAGTTTAGGGGGGCTGTGCCTGCACTTTTTATGCTGCAAGTGTCACCTGTGTTTGCTTTGCTTTTGCCGAGGCCCATTAAGCTCCGTTCTGCCTTGCTCGGTACAGAATTTACACACACACCTCTTATTGTTGCCTAAGGGGATCCTTAGAAGTTTCATGGCGCCCATATAGATTTGACAACTTGCTGCATCTGATTAGTTACTGTGTTTGCTCAATGCCCTGAGCGTTGAATGGATACCCAGGGTGGGCCTGGGCGTTGGAGAGAGATTTGGTGGCAGGTTTGGCTTTTGGCTGCTGTCCTGGCTGCTGCCCTCACTCCATAGCCCTGCGTTCCCCGGCGACTCCTGGTAAGGAATGAGGGCTGCACAGCCCAGCCTCTCCTGTGCTTCTTCACCAGCAACGCCCCTGGCTCTGTTTTCCAAAGAAATCCATGGCAAAAAACTCTCCCTTTGTCATAGACCCACAGGTAAATTAATGGTGTGTTCACTAGAAATAATTATCCATTAATTTTTCTTCTGGATCACCACATAAGCAGGAGGGCTGAAAAGAAAATTGAGATGTCTGCTCTCCCATTTTCTCAGGTTGAAGGTGGGTCTGTCTCATTAAGGCTGGGAGGTGTTAATGGGAGGTGTTAATATGTAAATCTGGTCCTAGCAAGGCTGAGGAGCAGCCTGGATTTCCACATGTTGGCCATGTAATTACATGCCTACATGTGTGCCATCCCCAGCAGGGCAAATGAGAGCTGAGGAGGCCTCTGAAGTCACACACCCACTCCAGAGGTGTCAGAGCCCATTTTGTGCAAAGGGCCAAATTACGTTTGTAGTTATGTTTGTAGTTATCCAGGGACTTGTGCTGCAGCAGGAAGGTCACGAGCTCCCCTGGCTCCCCAGTGGTCTCCTGCCAAGGACCCTCAGAGTTTTGCATAAAGACCAAGGGTAGAGGGAGACTCTTCAAGAATAAAGGAGTTGCCCATGAATAAAGGCTCCCAGTGCACTTGCCATGGCTCAGTGGGGAAAAAAGACATTCTGTGGGGCTTGTGTTGGACTGCAGCGAGTCTTGCCTTGTTTGCATGTTCTGGCAGCAGTTGGACACGAGCAAAGAGAGCGACTGCAAGCAGGAGGTTTTCTGGGAAGTCTTAATTTGTTACATGTAAATCCTCATGGTCAATGCTCTTGTCATTGTCATTACTATTTGCTTTATTTTCTTGTTGGGAGAAACCTGATTTTTGGACAGTGCAGTTGGTCATCCTCCAAAATTCCTTCCAAGCTCCTTAAGCTTTCTCCTGGATGTTGTAGCGAGATGGGGTTTGGCCTCTTCTCTTGTGTGACAGAATGAGAGGACATGGCCTAAGGCTGTGCCAGGGGAGGGTCAGGTTAGACATCAGGAGGAATTTCTTCATGGAAAGGGTGGTCAGGCATTGGAAGGGGATGCCCAGGGAGCTTTGGAGGCCCAATCCCTGGAGGTGTCCAAGGAACAAATGGATGTGGCACTCAGTGCTCTGGGCTGGGTGACAAGATGGGGATTGGGCACAGCTTGGACTTGATGGTCTGGGAGGTCTTTTTCAACCTCAGTGATTCTGGGATTCCTCTCTCCTGAAGCATCCAAAATAATTTTCCATATCTGGAAACACAAGACTAGTGTATTCAGTGACTGCTGGAATAGGTTTGAAATAACCTTTTGAATAAAACTCGCACAGAAAAGTCTTATAGAATTGAGTCTGAAAAATTATCTAGAGTGTCCCCTGCACTGTACCCACAGAGTAACATCCCAAAGAGGGAGATGTAGCCAAACCTGAGATTGGCTCAGTGGGTCAGAGCATGGTGCTGATAATGCCAAAGGTTGTGGGTTTGATCCCTGGACATTCTTAAGGGTTGGACTCGGCGATCCTCGTGGGTGCCTCCCAGGTCAGAATATCCTGTGATCCTGTGAAACCTGTCGGCCCAAACGGCACTGACTGGAGCTTGTATCTGTGTTAGCTGAGCCCTGGGATCACTCTGGACAAGGAGCCTGGAGTGCTGGTGCTGCATGAACTGTGTGCTGTGTTTGCAGCCGCCCTGCAGGGCCCGCTGTGTGCAGAGACCGTCCCCAGCTCGCTGCCGCAACCCAGCCTGCACAACAGTTGGGGTAATTTAGGACTTGCACTGCCTGATCATTGGTACAGTTACAACAAATAAAACATTTTAATATGAGCAGTCACTGAATGTTTACTGTATCATATTGCTGGGAGCTGAATGTGTGCCAAATGCTATAACAGAAGGGAGCATATGAACTCCAGAATGATGACACTAATAAGGAAATTACAAAAGGCCCAACAAATGGCATTTGTGTTAAATCAATAATGCTCTGTTTGTTATTTTTTATTCTAATCTTTCTTCTAAAAAAAAAAAAAATTATCTTTCCAAACAGTTGGCAATTCCCATTCTTGTTCTTCTTCCTGAACATAATTAAAAACATGTTGTGGCGTCTACTTAAGACATCAACTTTCCCAAGACTGTCTTGTCCACTGCGTTTTAAACAAAGACACTTGTTTTGGCATTGTGCCCTTAATTAATCATTTGAGGCTTTATTGCTGTACAAAAAATGTCTTTGTTTAATGACTCATCACAAGCCCAATTTCTGCAGAACTTAATCAACTACAGAACTAACTTTCTAATCAGCTTAAAGTAAAAGAAAAAAAAAAGAATCAGGTTGCTTTTGGTGTCTTCTTTGGATAAAGAATCGTTCGTTCAAGGCACACCAATATTCTGGGCTATTTGTGATTTAAAACTCCAGAGATCAGACTGGTCACTTAACCTGGGATTTCAGGAGAAGGAAACCTGGTACTTATTGAAAAGCAGGATCCTTGAAGTCCTCGCCAGCCTCAGTGTGCAGTGACTGGCACCAGTCAACTCCTTGTGGAGGGGGACTCCAGGCTTTGAAGAGAAATTTGCAGTGTAAAGTTTGGTGTGATAGGGAAGCAATGATGAACATGGCTGGATTTATGAAATGCAGAAGTTATTTTTCTACCATGTTTGCTTTTCTTTCTATTTTTTTTTTTTTAATCAGGTAACATTTCGTATCCTTTCACTTTCAATCTCCCATGGGTACAACCAAACTTTTGTTCCAGCAGCAGATTTTTACCATAAATGAGTTTCCCATAGGGCAGTACAGAAGAGTCTTAATTTTTCTATGATCATTTAGTTCTTCTGTTTGATTTGGATTAAAAAGGTGACAAATAAGGAGCTCAAGCTCTTAAGTGACACAGAAGAACACTTGTGCTTTAGTGGCCATAAGCAGATCCTTGCAGCACTAGGGGCCACACAGGCCCTTTGCAGGATCCACCCGTGCTCCGACATGGATTACCCAGACCAAACACATCCAGATTTGAGATGATAGCCTTTGGCTCGTTGTGCAATTCCTCACACACAGCCCATTAAATGACTGACATGTGACAGACACAGATTTGATAGCTCCATTATTCCAGAAAAGGCAGCAAAAGCTCCTCTGAATTTTTACTTCCAGTTGTCAGAATTGCACAAAAGTAGCCCCAAGTCCATCTTCTTCTTTTTCTTTTCGTTTTTTTTTTTTTTTCAAAATCAAGTTTTTCAGTCTATTGGTAAAAATATACAATCCCCAATTCTCTAAGCAACTGCACACAGCTTGCACTGTGTCAAAACATGCCTATATTGAGTAAATATATTATTACGCTATGTTAATGTGTGTTATGTAACGGTCATCTATATTAATGTATTCTCGGGGTGAGATAATAGGATTCCTTTACTTGAGGTTGTAGCTTGTGCTGCTCTCTGCACTTGGATTTTTACCGCAGAATTTCCCGTTTCAGGTCGGATCAGAAGGCGTTTGATTTAACAGGCCACACTCCCTGCACTGCAATGAGTTGTGCCAGTCCTCAGTGCTCCCCTTGGATGAGTTTTTGGTTATAGTTGAAAACAACCACAGAGGTTCCTGTGCTCATCATCACTTCTGTGTCCAGAAGGTGTCACAGCATAAATAAGCTCTGCAGGGTCCCTGGCACGGGCTGCCTGAGCAAGACAACAAAAGAACAAGACCCTTCACTTTGTGATCATCTCTTTGGGTCCCAGGGCCCCAAACCCCAGCAGTTAACCCCTGGCCCCCTGCTCACACTGAGGGAACAACTGACCCTTTCTCCCAGTAGCATCGACTCTAACGAGGGATCATTTCAAAGCTGAATGCTGTTTGTTTGCATTTCACAGAATCACAGGATATTCTGAGTTGGAAGGGACCCACAAGGATAATCAAGTCCAGCCCTTAAGTGAATGGCCCTTGCAGGGATCAAACCCACAAGCTGGTGTTACCAGCACCATGCTCTGACCAGCTGAGCCAATGTCAGGGGCAGCTTCTGATTTTGGTGGTGCATGAAGTGACTGAGGCAGGGCCATGCAGTGCGTGCAGGGTCACCCTCTCAGATGGGTTTGCAGGGTGACCCCCCGGAGCTCACCCTGCACCCGCTAGAGCCGCAGCTCAGCTGAGCCCTGATGGAAACAATCCCTTGAGATCCTTCCCATGCCAAAGCCTCGTTCACCTTTGCAACGTTTCCTGGGGGTTTTGGCTGAGCACAAGGAGCAGCCAACCCTTTATAATCCCCCTGTGCTGGCTCCCTGTGGCGCTGGTTCCAGCAACTCCGTGCGGCGGCAGCCGTTGGATTGTCTCTGCTCCCGGGAAGCCTGTTTGGAAGCGTCGGACGCGTCCTCTGGCCTCATCACCAGGGTTACTTTTCTGTGCTACTTGGCAGCTGCAAAAACGAAACCCAGCTGTAAAAAATAAGTCTCTTCTCTGTTTGGCCAGGCCTCTTTGGAGCTGGAGTGCGCGTGTGTGTGTGTCTGGGCAGGGCCAAAGCAAACTTGGTGAGAGATTTGGTCTGAACACGTGTTTGCCAACAATTGCGTCCTTAGATATTCACAAGTGCTGAATGCCTGGGTAAAGTGAAGGTGTAACGTGTTTGTGTCTGTGGCTCTGCTTAAGAGGGTGCTGAAAATCAGGCTGTCACTCCCCACCCCAAAGCAAGGCACTCTGGCATCGCGCTGCAGCTCATTGCCTTCAGCTCAGCAACACCCTCTGAGAGCAGAGCAGGAGCAGAGCTCAGGAGCCACTGGTTGGTAGTGCTGTGCTCTGGTCCCTTGGCAATGCCCAGCTTTCAATGATGCATCTCCAACAATTCTGTGTGCAAAAGTCTCTTTTTGTAATTGCGAGGAGAGGAACTCAGCCACTAAGTGATGGATTCTGATTTTTTTTCTTCCCATTAGGATGATTTAGAACCGTACAATAAACATCCCTGCATGGCTGCTAGATAATGCATGTTGTTAATTTGGCACATACTAATGCTCTATTTGGGTAATATTTCATACACTTTGCAGGGCTTTATATTCAGAGAGCAACCTTAGAAATAACAGACCTTCAGGTCTGCTCCTGCCATTTCATTTTTTCCCAAGCAATAGGATGAATTTCCTGAGCTCCATGAATTCCTGAATCACAGTTTTCCTCCTGTTGTGTCTCCACAGTCATCCCCTTCAGCCAGTCAGCTGGTCCCTAACAGAGTGGGAAAAGCTAATAATTAAACCCTAACTCTTTGGAGCTAAACAAATGAGGACAAGTGATATAATTAAAGTAGAGAGGTGCCTGACTTACCATCCTCCTTAGAAGTTGCACAGTGACCTGCAGAGGTCTCTCTTTTTGTGTAAGAGCTTTTAATTTTAGCCACTTAGCCTTGCAGGAAGGGATCTGCTCCTCTGTTTATCAGGGCCCAGACACATTCCCCACTTGACAGAAATATCTGGAAGTATATATCTGGAAGGATAATACTTCAGTATTAATTTCTGAAAGAAGTCTCAGGGGGTTGAGGACTTGCAAGTTTGGACCTTCCTGTGAAAACCCAGCCTGTAAAGAGAGAGGAGAGTGAGAATCCTACAGGGCAGAATTTGGGAAATTGGAGCAGGAAAGTAAGAAAGAAAAATGTGTTAATCTGAGAGTGAAACTACAGGCAGAAGAGTGACAGAAGGGCGATCACTTTGGTGGAGTTCATTTGAGAGACAAATAGCTGAACTTTGGTTTCACCTGCAGGAGAGTTTGTGTCATTTACTCTGCATTAGTGCTCAGAAGACCAGTGACGGCTGGATCCAGGAGTTTATTCAGGAGAAGCCCTAGCCCAAGGACAGCAATGTGAAACACGTCTGAAATGATAAACGAAAGCTGTCTGTGATTAGCTGGTGTTTGAGCTCCTTCTTGCCCTCCCACACGCGCTGCTTACCCCGGAATTCGGTGCGTGTGCTTTGTGCAGGTTCTCTACTACACCCGTGCTGATGTGAAATAGAAAAGGTTGTTGCTAAGTGACATGACAACTGCAAAGTGCTTTTCAATTTCTCATTCTGTTTTCTACTCCCACCCTCCACGTTCATCCTGTATGAGAGTTTGCTGCTGGAACATCCCCGTCTAGCAGCAAACACTGCGTGACAAAGCCCCGGGTCACATTTCTCACTGAAGCTTCTGCTGCTGCCACAGCGCTTCTTTCAGTTGAAAACTTGGGATCATTCCCATTTCTCTTTGATCAATCTGAGTGATTCGGTGTCCAGTCTGGAATGGGTTTGGTGGCACCTTCCCCACTCGCATAACTGTTCCTGAGCACAGCAAAGCAAAGCTCTCAGCCTCAGTGGTCACAGCATCACCAGGTTCTGAACTCTGCAGCTCAGCCCTGCAAACACAACCCAGGACAAAGATTTGACATCTTCATCCGTGTTGTGGGTAACTGTCACGGGCTGTGAAGCACCAGCTTTTGCAGTGGTGGAAGATTTCTATTTACCAACCCAAGTCTCTGTTGCTGAAGCCCCCCTCAAATTATTTCATCTATTGGCTCCATGTAGCAAAGTAGTTTAATAACAATAATAATAAAACAAAACAACCAAACTTCAAACAACCAGATTCTTTGAACTTCACCTCTTGCAGCAGCCTTTATACTACTTACATCTCCCTGCCTTGAGTTTCTTTGGCCAAGTCATATCCTTTTGTTTTGTGCCAATGCAGTGACTCTGCGGCTTGATGGGCCCCATCAGGACCCACCACAGTGAACCACAGCTTATCATGGCAAACCACACTGAAAGGATAACAGCAAATAGCATCACAGGGCTTGTGCATCTGTCTGTCCTGGGTCCTCCTCTATTCTGTACGTAGGTGAAGACACAACTTCTTGCCGCGCAGAATTTGGGAGTGAAAGATTGACATTCCACCTGCTCTGTCTGTTCTTTGCCACATTAAAAAGGTCATAAAAGGACAGTCGGTTTAAAAACCCCTGGTGCCGAAGGAACCCTTTACACTGAAATAAATCCCAAGCTAGCTGTTTCTTTTTTTCAGTTGAGGGGGAGGGGAGCTGCTAGGAAAAAAATGGGAGCTCAACTATTAGCTTTCCACTTGTAAAACTTCATATATCACTAAATATATTGCCCGTAGAGGACAGAAGCTGTTAAGACGGAAAAGAATTTTGAAGATGGATGAATGACAAAGACAAATGAAGATTTTTATTTTAGTAGAAGTTTCCAAGTGCTGTCTCTAAGTTGGGAGGGTACTGTTAATAAAGTACACTTGACATATAACTGTTCAAGTTCCTGAGAAACAGCTTTGCTTTAAAGTTCGGTGGAGGATCAAAAAGAGTGAATTCTCTGTTTTCCTCTATGAAAAAGAAAAAGAAAGCCCTGAAAAAGGATAGGTTTTTTTGGGAAACGGCATCTATGCCTTTTGTCTTTTCTTCTCTTTGTGGTCCAGAGACAGTGCGTTGACTGACTTCTTCAGAAAGGAGATCAGTGAAATTGTCAGTTGATTACTTCTCCTTGATTAGCATTTATAAGAGCCCTGTGATACATTATTTGCATTCCTATTTAGCCGTGATTTTTGTGGGGCAGCAATGATTAAACTTGTCACAGGGCCTGATTGACAGGGTCAGATCTTCACTTTCTACTCTTTTGAAATTAAAAACAAATGTGTCAGCTCCCTTCATGGGCCGCAGCGCTGTGAAGCTTGCTTGCCTTGTCATCGCAGATAGGTCAGGAATGTTTTAATTTTAGGGATGGATTCTGCTTGTCAAGCAGAGTGTGATGGCGTGTAGTTCTGGAGATGAGATGTGAAGGGTGTAAAACAAAGAATGGAAAGAACAAAGACAAAGACACTCACATTATTAGACAGATTTAATTAGTCTGAATGGATATTATGCTAGATGAAGCAGTGAGCTGTGAAATTAACCCTTGATTACGGATTGGCGGATCATGCTCATAAAGAGAATCAAACCTTGGTGAATGGGAAAGAGGTGCTGTCCTTCCCTCCCAGCCTCCATCCCCATGACCCCTTCCCGAGTCCAAGAGGGGGGGAAAGTCTTTGAAGGAGAGGCTGTTGTTGGTATTTGGGAAGTTAGGGCAGTGTCTCCCTCTTCCCCAGTGTCTGAGGCCTGCCCAAAGGGCTGGAACCAGGCACGTTCCAGGAAGGCAGGTTTTTGAAGGAGGAAGGATGGTGAGTAATGACTCCCACCCGGAGCAGCCCATGCCCTGTGGGTGAAAGGGGTGCACAGGCAGCACAGAGCCCCTCTAAAGATACATTCCCACCTCATTCCTGCCTCCCTTCCCACCACTACCAAGCAGGTTTGATATTTCTGCTTGAAAACCTATTTTGTTATGATAAGCTGTGAGTGACTATGATATTACTCACTCCCAAGTGAGGGTTTGGGCTGCTCTGTACTGCCTCTAACAGCTAAGTGCCATAATATCCCAAATGCTGAGACAGTGTGGGAGATCAGGGCAGTGGCAATCGAGAGGACTCCGTGTTTGGCTGCATCCAGTGCTCTACAGAAGAGGCTCTTCAGCCTTTTGTGTGCTTCTCATCAGCATTCCCCAAAGCTCTTTATCAAGAACTCCTAATTAGCACCACTGCAAGGGAAGAAAACAAACAGAAAATACAGTGTTACTCTTGTTAGTTCCTTGTCATTCCTTCCAAGTTGTTCAACTGATGAAGTAACCGGCCTTTATGTTAAAAAAGAGGAGGGAAAACAGCCAAAGGGCATTAGTGCACTGATCTACCAATAGGTGTGAGGCCCCTGCTTCCCTCTGGCACATTTGGAATGTGTAGTTGCAGTGTAAATTTACATGTTGGAGGCTGTGAGAGTAAAAAGAGCATGAAAACAAGTTGGGTGGAAGAGTGCTGGAAATGGGGCTGATACTTTCCTAACAGCAGCTCTTTGGCCATGGTGAGTTTCTATAGGTACTGTGCTGCAGGGTGCTACTTCTCACTCCATTTTTGTGTGTCTGATATCAAGGATTCTCATTTTTACCTCACATATTGTAGCATTTAAGTAGCTGTGTGTGGAGTGAAAAAAACCTTCGATTAAAGACCTACAGAAGATTAATGAAAGTCATTATCTTTCTATGATAGCAGGGAGTTACTACCCACAGAATGAAAGGAATTTCTGCCTGCACATCTTTTCTGCCCTGGTTTCCCCATCTCTTTTTGTACCCTGAAAGAGAAGAGGCAGCACGAGAAGGTGATGAGGGAATAGGACATGACACAAATCCCATTGTGAATCCCTACTGCTGAATTTCTGTTGGTGTTAGAACAAGTCACTTTGCCATTCTCCAGATGAAAATGATTATTTAAGGACAAAAGACTAGTACTTATCATTAAACCTGAAGACACAGACTGGTTCTTAGGCAGAAAAGCCTTGTCATTGAACTGGTGTTTATGTGAGCAGTCACACATTAGTGTTACTGCTTTCAGGGGCCTCTCATCAAAGTCTTTATTATTACAAACCTATTGAGCCGTATCCTCAGCTGCTGTGAATCAACAGAACTCTCCTGAAATTAATGATGCTACACAGTTTTACATCAGCTGAGGATCCAGCTCTTCCTTTCTGGCTGTTTATGTATTATTGAGCTAAACCCTTCCAGCACAGACCATACAAAACACTGGGCTCTTCCGAGAAGGGTCTGCTCTCCACACCCAGCACTGGATCTGTGATCTGTGTCTTCCCTGTCCCCAGCCTGGAAGGCCAAGTGGGTCATGGGATAATTTAATTAAACAGTTTTAATGTAATTATTTGATTCAGTAGTTTCTTGCAGTCTCTGCTGATTGCAAGAAGCAGTGCTGGGGTTACCTGTGCTGGTGTGGGTCCAATGTGCTGTCTGGTTGGCCTATTTTATTAAGAAAGAACCAAAGACATGAGACCAGTGGAAAATGAAATTGCTAGTGAAAGGGAAATCTCTGTACCCCTGTGTCTATGTATTTATCAGAAACGTGGGTGGGGTTTTTGATTTCTTTGTTTTGCCCCTTGTCACAGTTCTCTCTCTGGGCACTGAGTGTGTAGCTCAGAAAAGCTTAACATGGCTGGTTTTGTCATTGTGGGGCTCCTCCTGCTCACTCTGCAGAGAGAGAGACTTCAGCTCCTGCATTCAGCTTCAATACGGAGCATCAGCAGACAAAAGGGATCCAAAGGAGAGGTTTGGACAGAACCATTCAGTGCAGAGCATGTTGAGTAAATGCTCAAGACAGCCCTACAGCGCTGGAGACGATCCTTCAGCGAGGAACAATGAGCACTTACGTATGGAATACAATGCACATTTGCTGGGATGTTCAGTTTTCTATTACCATCCCGCTGCTCGGGAGCGGAGCTGAGGAATCAGTGCTGGGAGCACTGGCCCCATTTGCCGGGGCACTTCTGTCTCTCTGCTGTGCCTCTGGAAAGAGAATAACTGTGCTTAAATCCGGGGACACACTGGTGTAAAACAGGTGTGGGCAGAGCCCGCTCACACCCCTCACCCAGAGTGGCAGCTGAAACCCGCCGCGATTCTGCCCACCAGACACAGCGAGTATTTTCTAATTACACCCACCAGATCCTGCCTCACTTGAGGTTCAGGTCTGCAGCCCCGTTTCTCATCAGTCCCTTAATTCAAAGAGCAGGAGGGGTTCCGTGCCCCCCACCCTGCCTTTATTTTTCAAGCGGAATTGTTTCGGCAGTCGCTTGGTGTGTCAGCTTGTAAGTCTATAAAACAGTTTTCTACCAGCTGGAAATCCAACATGCTACATGAATACATAACAGTGCCTAACCAAGAAGGTTTGTAATTCAGTAATTAGCTGTAATTAATGAACACAAAGTGAAGACTCATTTACAGTTTAAATTATCACATTAGCTCCTGTCACCCTCTATGTACACAAAACAGCAGGAATTCAATTATTTTTATTCTTCAAAGCTAATTTAAAATTTAAGGAATGCCATTACATGAAATAATAGGTAGGAAATGTAATAGAAATCACTGAGAACAGTTGGCCATCCTTAGAATGGGAGGAAAAAAATGCTATCAGTGATGATTTGGAAATGTTGTTTCATCTGTGAGCAGATGAAGGATTGAAATCTACACTCTTTTCAGTGTATTTAAAAAGAAAACGAGTTTGGTGGTTGCTAAGTCTTTGTGCAGGAAGAGCATAATTGTGCATTGTGCATAATTGTAGAAGCAGTTGATACTGATAATGCTGTTGATAGTAACATGATGACAGCGTGGAAATGCTCACACCATTATCGTTAATGGGGCTGAGCCTATTGCAGCAGCATCGAGCCCCTGCAATACTCACCAATCTTAGTTGGGAAACTTCAGCCTAGCAGGCCCTAAGTAATTGTCACTTTGCAATCTGCCTCCAGTTCCTGTGTGTACGTACAGCCCTGTAAAACACTTTCATTGTGCTTTTAAACCCACCATGATGCTGCTCTCTGCAGCTGCCACTGATTTTTTTCCCCCCTCAAACAGTTCAATAGCAAGAGAATTCCGAACCCATCTGATGGCGCTCCTGTAGCTCCCACTTATCTGCATTACAGCCCTGATTTTTTTTTTTTTTCCTGTTCTTTATTTCTTACTCAGTTGCCTTTTCATTTTAAATAGGCCATTGGAAGCTCCACCGTCTAATTTTTCATAGGTGATCGACTGCTGAGTTGTGGGTTTATGTAGACAGAGGGAAGGTAGTGATAAGCCAAGAGAGAGGATTCTATTAGGGAAATGCAGCAGTAACTAATGAATCCTGCCAGTAATTGGGAAGGTGTAAGCCTCTGTAATATCCTAATGATAGTCATCCGTTGTGTGCATCCCCCATCACTCCCAACGATCCCTCATCGTCTCTGTGATCTCAGACACTTAGCCATGCAAATCTTCCTGACAGGACTCTATGTCTTTGTCTCCCTAATTGGACAGTATAGAGTTGTTTATGGATATTGCAGACATTTAGACCTCAGTTGGAGGTTGTTCAAAAATCGTTAGCAAAGTTGCCTTAACAGCATTGTCAAATATTTATTCCCCTGTTTCAATATCTGTTTTTAACCCAGGCATGGTTTGCGAGAGAATTAACATTTTGAAGATAGACCGTCTCGTTCCAAGCTCTGTTTGAGATTTTTATTAAACCATTTTCCTACAGAAAGAGAGAACAACAAAAAAAACCTACCACAAGTCCTCATTTCTCAAGGATAAAACGTGAGATTGTAGGGCAAATGTGCTGATTTTTAATACCATTTCCATGGGGAAATATTAGGAATGCTGACAAAGGCAGTTCCACTAACAAAAATTACAGGAAGCTTATGGGGCAAAAAATTCCAGTTTAGTGTAAGCCAAAATAAATGGAGAATATTCCCATTCACTGCACCTCTTCAAGTGAGAGCAGATTAAGAGCCTGTGCCACATATATTAGAAAAACTGTGTATTTTTTCTTGGTCAAGAGTTGAGGGCTTTAATTCTTGTCTATAATCATCTGTTGGTGGTAGGTGAAAAGTAAGATAAAATAAAAACATATTGTGGTTTACCAGAACAGATTTTTTTCTTTTAAAAACCTGATATTTGGGGGATTTCACATTTTCATGCATAATGCATTTCTTGTAAAGGGTTTGAGGACTTTCTGAGCACAGGGAAAAGTCTTACAGGGACCTGACCATGAACACAAGAAGGAAAACGGAACTAAAGAGAGCAGGATGGGGGGATCAAAGCCAGAGGCCAGTGTAGCCACAAATACTTGGAATTTGGAGTGTCAGGGAGAGGGATCAGATGGATCAGGGGGCTGAATTTACAGTCCCTTGGTCATTTGCCATTTTGCTCAGACAGGTTGTCCCACAAATCAAGGGGATTATTTGCCTCAGGAAAAGCAGATCAGGTCCCTCCTTTTGTAACTACTAAAGTAAGCCCCTAATCCTGCAAAGGGTTAATTCCATATGGACTTCCATTGCCACCTTGTCTCCCAAAGCTACTTATTCTAAACTTTATATTTTTATAATATAATATATATATATTATATATATA
>VXAY01001630.1:1889397-1908634 GCA_013399855.1 Oxyruncus cristatus | reverse complement strand
TAAATCTGTATAAAACCAGGAAAAAATATATGCAAGAATTTGCCCAAAATAATCATTTGGCAATTTTTCTTAACCCAACTCTATTTTCTTTACACAAATAGAGGGTGTGAAAGCTTCTGTTCCTGGGAATATTTCTAGGAAGAATTTCTGAAAGTATTAATTTGCGCCTGTCTGGCAACTATGTTGAAAGCTGTTTGTAGTTTTGGAAATTATTCAGCCAGGGAGCAGTAGAAATGACACATTATATAGTTGATTAATGTAGTAAATAGCAAATTACTGAAGGGGGGATAATCAAAGCCGTAGTTGCAGCAAATAGTTACCTTATCTGATTTCTCTGGGGTTATCCCAAAGTTTTAGGTACTTCCCACAATCAGACCCAAAAGATAAAGAAACAAATTAAAGTAAAACTCTTTGCAACACAAGGGAAGGAATAGGATTTTAATTCTTTTTTCTTGTGAAAATTTCTGCACATTTGTTGCAATTCTTTAAGCGAGCTCCCATTTTTTCAGGTTTTAGGTCTTTTTATATGAAATTTGCTGTTCCCCTAAAGCTCTACTGACACCATCTGTAAACCCGTGAGCTTTTCGCCCTCTCCCTAAACTGCTGATGAAAAAGTTGGGAACTGCAGCTCACAGAAAAAAAATCCATCCCTTGAAGGTCAGAGAAGGCAGTGAACTGCCTGCATATAGAGCTGGATACATGGAATCATGGAGTCATTGAGGCTGGAAAAGCCCTCAAAGACCACCGAGTCCAACCATTCCCCAGCCCTACCAAGGCCACCACTGCCCCATGTCCCCAAGTGCCACATCCACTTTTAAATCCCTCCAGGAATGGGGACTCCAAGCCTGTACCAGGGCTGGGCAGCCCTTTCAGGGAAGAAATTTTTCCGGCTATCCAATCTAAACCCTCCCTGGCACAGTTTGAGGCCATTCCCCCTTGGCCTGTCCCTTGTTCCTTCCCCAGTGTGTGTCCCATCCAAGCTCAGGATTTGCCATCGCTGAGCTCATTGCAGGGACTGAAACAAGGCTGCCCCACCTCTCACATATCCCTCATACTGAACTGAATCCCTGTTTCCGAAGCATTCGAGGGATCCCTGGCCACAGACAACAGGCTGCAGGAACAACCCAGACACCCCAGACATCCCAGTTACAGGATCCAGCCTCTCCCTCACCTCCAGGCCGATGCCACCACGTTTCCACTCCCACTGTGCTGCTGGTCCAGCACTGCAGGGCAGGATCGAAGTCTCTTGTCCCCGTGGCAGCCATGCTAAAGCAAATTGGCTCTGGATATGTTTGCTAGAACCTTCTACTCCAGAAAATGAGTGTATTGGCATTTAAAGTTTTTTATGTACGCACATACACATATATATTTAAAATCCCAGCCTTAGAAACTTATGTTGGTGCAGCAGCCTGTGACACTGAATACAAGCTGCTGTGAAAAGCAATTGCCAAATGTTTACATAAACACATAAATAAGACAAATAAATTCATTTTCATTATTCATATTTTCTGCTCTTTCTTCTCCTTTTTATTTATGCCTCAAACAATGGTTCCTGTAAATATTCCGATTAAAAAAACGTCTGCAGTGGACAGAAAGATGATCAAAAAGCCCCGATATAGAGCAATTCATGTTTCTTCTTTACAATCACTAACGAATCTTAACTTGAACCATGTTATGTTCCCATGTGAGTGATAAGCAATGATTTATTATGAAGTGTCAGGAAATCAGAATGCCATACAGTGAGACATGAGCTAGTGGAAAATGTGTTCCCTGTTTCCCAGCCTCATTACTCAAAGATGCAGTGTCCCTTTCTCCAAGTCTAATTTACCTGGCTTCTCAAGGCACTCTGAGAGCAAAGCAAACAGCACCAGGAGTGAGAGACCCGGCCCAGGCTGTGCCTTCACCTCCCAGCACTCCCAACACTTGGCAGTGACCGGAGGGGGGAGAAAGGGCCTGTCTGGAAATCCAAAGCTTTGCTGTGTCAAACATGTCCAACCCTAACGATGCTCCCCCCAAAAGCGATTGCTCGGGATTCCAGCACCCGCTGCCTCATCAGCGCTGTCAGTGCCTGAAGAGGAAATAAAACAGGCGGCGCGCGGGAGACAAACGGATAAGTTTGCTTTATGCGTTAGAGTTTCTTCTACTCTCTAATGATTCCCTTCTCCCCGTGATCCTAATTCAAGCAACTGGCATGTGATATATTTTGTAGATAAATCAGCAGCAGAAGAGCCCGTGCAGCCCTGGCACCGCGGAGACGGTGATTTACGCGCAGCTCGCGCTGAGTGCGCGGGGTTGGTTCTTAAGGTGGGAATTCGTGTTCGAAGAGCTTCCTCACAAAGAAAGGAAAAGGCAGCGGATCACACGCTAATTCGCACAAGCAGCCTCCCCCCCCACCCATCAATGCTCTGCAAAAGGGAACCCAAACAGGCATAGTCTTAGATTTTAAGCATTTTTCTGGATGTCTCTTCAAAGGGCCTAATCCTGAAAGCACTTGAGCTGAGTCAGGTCGTGGATGGGAAAAGGTGCATCTCCCTGAGGAAAGGCAAGGGGTGAGTGTGGTTCTGTTCTTCAGCAGCAAAGAGACATGGAAGTGGGAGCCTTCCCAAGGAGGTTTGGCTTGGATGGTCTGGGCACTTCACGGGGCCGTCAGACAGATGCTCTGACACCTGAAATGATGAACAATATCCTGTTGGAAAGACAAAGCCTCCACCCATTTTCAAATTAATCTTATTATCCAAAAGCATGGATCCAATCACACCGACTTGGTTACAAACCTACCAGCCATAGTAGTTTCTGTTTCAAAATATGATCCCGTTCTACTGTGATAAAATGGGATAGAAGACCAACAAGTTAAACTGAACAGAATAAACTCAAGAACAAATCCATGTCCTGCAAATTCTTCCACATGATAAAAAAAAGATATCTTATATCAAAGCATGTTACAACTAGTTCAGTCTGTCTTAAGGCAATAGTAGCTGTTGTTTTTCGTGCAGAAAATGTGGAAATCATCAGAAGAAAATTAACCAGAACTCATCCTTGTCTGAAAGGCTAAGAGACTCACAAATTTCAAAACTCTTTTTTTCTATAGAAATGCTTTATACAGAATCTTTGTGAAGTACAAACCAGAGAGTGGTTGTCTCCCAGCACTGACAATGTCTGCTGTTCCAGACGAGACGGTGTGTGATGTACCATCCTGAAATATTGTCAGCAAGCCTGGAAATATGAAGGCATTTTCATAGAAAGGCAGGGATGAAAGGGAAGAGCTTTGGGTTTGCTTTTTTGTTTTGCTTTGTTTCTTAGTCCTAATAAAATCTACCAGTGTGCTCTTAACTTCTCCCCTCCCGTTTTGTTCAAAGGAGAAAGGGAACATCATTCTCCTGTGAAACTGCTCAGGAGAGAGGGAAGAGGTACAGATCCCTTCCTCGAGGGGTTTGCTTTAACCAGTACAAGTTTTGTCTAATATTTAAGCAGCTCAGATGCAGAGATAGATCAGCATCTCCCCACTCTCAAGTGGCCTTTGCTGCCTGGCAGTGAATCGAGACATTTTGATGTCACAGCTCCTAGGTGGGGCTGGGAAAAAAACCACCAGCAGCAGCTTCTGGTTTGGTGATTTAGAAATTCTCTTCAGGGCTTAAAAAATGTGGGGTTTAACTGGGAAGTACACCACAAGGGAAACAAGGAGGCAATTGAGGAATTATGCAACAGTTGAGTGAACACTTGTAAATGACAATTTGTCCTTTTTAAGCATCCAAATTAATAGAGGGAATCTACCTTTATGTGACCCACAAGTTCTTCCTGACCTCCATCCATGTAAACCTGGGACTGAGACCCACAGCCAGTGTCCAGATGGTTGATCCATAATTGTTTGGTCTTATCTGCTCTAAATTTATGTATTTCAAGGTGTGTTACAAAAGCTGTTTCTGTCTGGGATCTATACAGGTGGCAGTTTAAAATGTAGCAAGCACCCAAGTCTACAGAACCTGCTTGTCACAGAAAATGACACAGTTTGCATGTGACCTGTAATGACAGTTGCTAGTTGAAAAGAAACCAGAAATTCAGCTTTATCTTCCACACTTTGGTTGCAGCTGCCATCAACTAAATCTCTCTCCAAGGGCAGATGGTGCCCTGTACAATGAACAATTTAATCTTTAGGAAACTTTGCCAAAAAATCCCCTTTTTTTTTTTTTTTTTCCTTTCTCCAAGAATAGGCTGTCAATAACATGTGCTCCCAAATACATTGTGATTTGATGGCTATACTTTATTTATAGGGGAAAAAATAAAATTAAAAATTAACTATTCTTTCACATTTTATTTTTCTTTCCAAACCTGTGATCCACCCAGACACCCCTGTACTGGGCTGTGTCCATGTGCAGAAGCAGTCAGGGGGACCAGTTACATTGGGTAACTGGTGTAACCACGGGGACCAGGATACACCTTTGTACCACGTGTGCTCTTTGTCATTGAACGTGTGTATCCTGTGCCACCTCGAGGCCCACACTGGGATCAGGGGTAAAGGAATTTTTTTCTAATATCTAATGGAAACCTACTTTCTTTCTGTTTGAAGCCAATTCCCCCTTGTCCTGTCACTCCAGGCCCTTGGAAACAATCTCCCTCCACCTTTCTTGCCTGCTCCCTTCAAGTACTGAGGAGGGGCTAAGCTGCATGTCCCTCCTGCACCATTACTCCCTCAGCTGCCTGGGCCCATGCACAGCTCTGAGTTGCCCAAAATATTAGGAAAACCAGATATTATTGCTGATTTTTCCCTGCCTAAACAGCCCCCTGCCCTACAGCTCTGTACAGCTGGCTCTGCTGAGCGGACACAGGGGGACGGATGGGGCACTTCAGCCAGCAGTGCTCACCTCTACCTTTACTGCACCTTTCATTTCCCTCTGGCTTTTTGGGGATGTGTCTCATCATTCTTGCTTTTAAAACACTCCCAGATCCTTTTCTAGTCAGCAGCAGAACCTGCCATCCCTCTGGGAAGTGCTCATGCTGAGGTGTCGGGGCTCCCAACAAGCCACATTGTCCAGGTGGATTTGGAGGTGTTTGTTCAGGGATGTGTGAGAACCCTCGTGAGCTGGGCACTGCTGCACATATCCATAGCTCTGACAGGGCTGCTTGGTGTCCAGAAATACATAGGTATTTTTACATATAGAAATATAGTCATTTTTGTACATAAGATATAATATATATGCAGGAGAATTTCTGCCTCTCTCTCTCAGGTCTCAGGTGGCAGGACTGATAAAGTCCTGCACGGGCATGGCCCTAAAATGTCAGCATTGCTGTACCTGTGCAGCCCAGGCGTGGTGTTTGCTGCCATTAGTCCCCAGTCCCTGGCAGAGATGGATCACTGTGTGCCCTGCTCTTTGCACGACACCAAGAGACATTTCCTTAACAGTTTTGCTCAGCCAGGGCCACAGATAAACAGGCCTGTCATACAAACTACAGGCACAGATAGCAGAAGTTTCTGAAGGCAAGGCTTGGGGGTTATTTTGGCAGATTTCAAGCAGATTCTTCTTTTATATCGCAAAACCCTTGCGAGGTACAGCAGAAGAGCTTCTCTGACCTCCCACAGAGAAGGTGCTTGCACCAGATCAGATGTAGGCTCTGATGGTCCTGCTGCTGAAATCCAGAGGCTCTTCGCCTGCCTTTGGCCTCTTAACAAAGTGTCTTCAACAAGGAATTTTCTGAGCGAAATGCAACTTAATGACTTTGAGTTTTTATTAAATGTAGTTTCCATCAGCCCAGGCAAAGAGGTCTCTAAATTCCTCCACCTGGGTGTTACTACAGTGAGTTTTGTGTTTAGGCAGACACACCCCAGGAACATCTGAGCTGGAGCCCACATTTCTTTTCCTCTGACTTGTCCCACGCTCTCTTGAGGTTGGATCACAGCACAGAAATACGTTTGACAGCAAAGGAGACCCTTTTCCACGCTTCCCTCTCCGTGTGGCTGATGGCTGAGGTGGAATATGCAAAGGCTGGTGGTTTCTGCGGGGCCACAAGAGGCTCAGGGGCCTTCTGGTGACTGTGGTGGCTTGTGGCACCTTTCAGTGTGCAGAACACAAGGAACCCTTCCCTGTTGGCACCACATGGAGCCTCTGCCTGTCCCTGGGTGGGTGCTGCAGCCTCAGTGAGGATGAAGAAGAGCTGAAAGTATTAGTTTTCATGAGGGTTATTCTTACCTCTCCCCAAATGCTTTCCCACCCTCCTGGAGTGTGTTTTCGGAAACAAATATGTTCTGTTTATTTATTTAATGTGCTGCTAAATGACCTTCTGGAAAGCTATTCCTGCACAAGGCTTTAAAATGGATGGGCAGGGATAACTCAAGGGAGCCTGCTCCTCCCAATCAGGATGAATCATTTGAGTAGTTACTGTTTAGATTGATATAATTTTAGTTATAATTATGGGTAACGAGAAGGCATTTACAGCCTGTAATATT
This sequence comes from Oxyruncus cristatus, assembly GCA_013399855.1. Lineage (NCBI taxonomy): Eukaryota > Metazoa > Chordata > Aves > Passeriformes > Cotingidae > Oxyruncus > Oxyruncus cristatus. The sequence continues at coordinate 1,902,195 of VXAY01001630.1, read as the reverse complement.
GTAATTCATGGTGAGAGGAGTCCTAAATGAAATAAAATATATCCAGATTTGCTGGTTTCTCCCTATCTAGGTAAGGATGGTTCTTTAAGGAACAGATTTTCCGCTGCTGCAAAAATCTAGCAAAAGTAGGTCAAAAATGACATCTAGAGATAACGTGTTTGGTAACCACAAAGGGACTGTCTGTGTCTTCCTGCGTGGCCTTTAAAGAGTCCTGCAATTTATTACTACAGGTACAGCTGCAGCATGACAAAGTTTTGATCCACAGACTCCCATGGGCTGAGGTGGGTGGATCATAGATGAAAATTGTCATTTTTATTATGCCATTATATAAACAGGAGATGGTGACATGATATTAGCAAAGATCTGGAAATACAAAGAACGGGTTATAAACACATGAGCCTGCTGTCATCGGCCTGGCTCTAGAGCTCCACCACACCTTGGACCAGCCACTGGAGAGGCCGGTGTTTCTGGAGATCCCAAAAAGCAGACAGTGACAGCAATCCCCAAGCAAGGGACTTCAGATACTGGAAAGACCTCACAGCAGCCTTCCTCTGTCTGAAGGGGCCTACAAGGAAGCTGGAGAGGGACTCTTCGTCAGGAGTGACAGGACAGGGGGGAATGGCTTCAAACTGAAAGAGTAGAAATTTCAATTAGGTATATGGAAGGAACCCTTTACTGTGAGGGTGGTGACTGGCACAGGTTTGCCCAGAGAAGTTGTGGATGCCCCATTCCTGCAAGTGCTTCAGGCCAGGTTGGACAGGGCTTGGAGCAACATGGTCTAGTTCCAACCCATGGCAGGGGGATGGAATGAGATGATCTTTAAGACGCCTCCCAGCTCAAACCATTCTGTGATTTCATGATTCTGTGGCTTGGAAACCGTCCCCTGAGCAGGCAGCCCGTGTCCTGAGATGAGCTCAGCTGGTCAGAGCATGGTGCTGATAACACTGAGGTTGTGGGTTGGATCCCTGTATGGGCCGCCCACTTAAAAAAACAAAGTTGGACTCAGTGATCCTTGTGGGTCCCTTCCAACTCAGAATATTCTGTGAAATACTCTGTCCTACCCCCTGGAAGCCACGTCATTCCTTGGCATGGCCATGGAGAAAAGGGAAAAGGAGGCACCAGAGAGAGCAGAGAAAGCACGGGGTTTGGGATACATGAGAAGGGGTTTGGGATGTGTGAGAAGGGGTTTGGGGTGTGTGAGAAGGGGTTTGGGGTGTGTGAGAAGGGGTTTGGGGTGTGTGAGAAGGGGTTTGGGGTGTGTGAGAAGGGGTTTGGGGTGTGTGAGAAGGGGTTTGGGGTGTGTAAGGAGTGGTTTGGGATGCGTGAGAAGGGGTTTGGGGTGTGTAAGGAGTGCTTTGGGATGTGTAAGGGTGCACTGAGCGTGGCTCTGTGAGGCAGGAGCTGTGCAGGACCCGGCCCAGCAGCCGGAGCCAGCCCAGGCCGGACACAGCCCACGAGCTGCTGGCGTGCCCTTGGCAGTTGTCTGGGGCTGCAGACGTGTCTGAGTTCCTACTTCAGAGGTTTCACAGCTGTGTTTTTATGGCAAGGGTTGAATGAGGAGAGGGAAGCTGTGCCACGGACAAGGAGTGGGAAGGCTGTTGTTAGAAGGAATCCTGAGTCCTGACACATCCACATTCAAGCAGATATGACTTTACAGCTGTTGATGGCTTGATAATTAGTGTTAAATAAAAGCAAAGCTTCAGTATCTGCAGCTGATATTTCACATGTGCTGTACAACACATCAGTACAATGAGCACCTTCATCTCCATTTTCATAACAATTTAAATGATGGAGTTTTCTTTATGGTACAGGTTGAACGGCATTTCAGCAAATGCCCAGGAAGAAGCAGTGTTTGCCCATCAAGTGCTGTTTGAACATCCAAGTGGCTGTGCCCTGACTGTGGGTGACAAGCTCTCCACATACTCCCTGAATCTCTTACAGACTTGATAATGAAATACATAAACTATGACCCCTATTGATCAGGGCTCACACTAATTAATTTCCCAAAGTCCTGTCCCAGCCTGCAGAGGTATCAATAAAATTTAAAAAAAAAAAAAGAGAAAGAAAACCACAAGGATGGAGACTTCAGTTGGCCAAAAGACCTTAGGGGTGAAGTACTTATCCCATGGAAATCAATGCCAAGTCCCAATTGATTTTACTTGTGCATAGATGTTATCATTAGTCAAGTACATGGACACTGAGCCTTAAAAGTTTATTTCTTGCCAGAAGAGTTTCTCGTGGATCTCCTCCCTGACTGATGTGCCTCTGAAGAGCTCTGCCCTGGGCTAACAGTGTCCTCACTGCTGCTCTGTGCACGCTGCCCTTGCGGCATGGGAGTGACCAGGAATATTGCTGTGCTGAATTTACAGCTGGTCTAATCCAAAACCTCAGGGCCTTCCTCACAATGAAACAAGAAGAAAATGAGGCAAGAGTTTGGTTTTTCATTCTTCCAATCCAAGCCCCTGATAAATATTTCCCTGTGGCAGGGAACCAGTGCTCTGCAGTAACTTCAGGACTCCTTCCCAGATTTAGCACTTCACATGCTGCTTAATTGTCCTAATGATGTTCTGGAGGCAGAGTTGAGCTAATCAAGAGCCACCACTGCTGCACTGAGCTGTGACACCACTGCCCCTCCTGTTGGCCCATGCGGAACCGGCCCATGCTGTTGGTATCCCACATCCATGAGGGAGGCAGATGTTTCAGGCCTTGGTATGACCCAAAGCAGGAGTAAGGTGGCACCTCACAGGTAGTTTTCCACCCTGGTGAGGGCTGCAAACATCTGCTTGCAAAGGTGAGGCCAAATTCCTGTGCCACCCGTGGGGGCTGCACTTGGACCGTTTGCAGAAATGATTCCTCAGCGAGAACTTGTCTGCAGCAGCTCGGGGTGTTGCTCTATTTCAGTTCCAGGCCTTACAATAGCAAGGTCTCTGGATTTCTTTATAGTCTGAACAAGGTGTAAACTGGCACAGCTTTGCCCTTCTGCAGTGAGAAATAATGGCTTTGCAAGGTGTGAATGGCTCCGGAGCCTTACCCCGGAAACCTAAAGACAACATTTTAAAGTGTCAACATAGGTTGCTCTTAATATATTTTAAGTGGGAATAATGATTCAAGGCATTCACCGCAATTTCAAACTGGCTTCCATGCATCCCCAGTTGCCAAAAGTCTCCACATTCAGCTGCCAAAACCTCTCCTTCCCTTCCAACAGTTTCTCCACAGCAGGTTTGGGTTGCCAGTGCAAAACGCAGCATCTCTGTGAAAACTGAAAAGGTGAAGGTACTGTAAAACAGACCAAATTATAAACTAAATAGCATGAAGTCAATGGACTTTTTTGTTTTTATATGGAATTTTTTGAGAAGCTGAGTTTATTTTACTTTAAATAAAGCTACTACTGAATTTCCAGGTGGTTTAGCCAGAACACAGGGAACACACCACAGGGTTTGAGTTGTGTTTGCTGAACTATCCATGGCCTTGAACAGATAATATATTTTTCAGTAACATATTTCTCTTTGCCCACTGCTGGTCTTTTTTTTTTTTTCCGTCTGTGCTCTCTCCAGAGTGACTTTCACTCTACTTATTGCCTGCCCCATTTCTCACCCTATTTTTCCAGGTTTTTTTTCCTCCTGCTTTTCTCAGTGTCTTTCTCCCAAGTTATAAGCAAAACAGAACTCAACTTTGGGCTGAACTTTTAAACCCACATCTTGAAATTAAATAAAACAAGCCCCCTCTGTCTCTGTGTAGCAGTAACTTCACAACTTGAGTCACTTAGCACTTTTAGCAGCTGCAGAATGGAAAAGGTCCATAGGAAGAACAGTGGCTTTTAGTGCTGGGGAAGTGCCACAACAACAGAAATAACACAGTAACTAAACACCGTGTGGGTACTGAGATGTCCAAAGCACCATGAGGATTTTAGAGTATGTTCTTGGCTGGATGTAGAAAGGAGTTCATTGTTCTGGTTTAAGCAACATGAGGGGAAAGCAGAGATGCAGAATAAAATGCTTGGTGCGCCAGGCAGAGCCACAGCACCAGCTGGAGTTTGCCAGCTAATCCCTGTGCAGTTACAGACACAAGGAGCCGGGATTTTGTTCCCACCTGTGCGTCCTTGCTTTCTGCGAGCCTGGGGGTGGACAAAGTAAAGCAAAGCTGACTCATTTCCAGGAATTTCTGTGGCTGAGGGTACACAGTCAGTACAACCTGGTGACAGTGGCTGTTGTTGTTGTGCTTGCAGGACGAATGCCTTAGTCCCAGCTCTCCAGCCCAGCCTCCCGCCCAGCCCTGCACGTCACTCCGGCCCTGACACTGAACTCACAGCAACCCGGACCCAGAAGACTGCCAAAAAAACTCCTGCTATTCTTCTTCATCCTCACTAACAATTTGGTAATGAAGTATTGATTTCCACTCCCCTGCTTATGGACAATATTAGATTTTCATTGATAAACTGCACTGGGGCTGTCTGGTCTCCACTGTCCCTTTTTGCTGTCACTGAAACAAAGTGCCACTGAAGTAAGATAATGACTGAGAACATTGATGTACTTATTTTGTCAATTTGTAACACTTGACAGGAAAAAAAAAAAAATCTTCATAGTTTAATGTCCAAGTGTGCTACACAAGATGCAGTCACTTTGGAAGCTTTACTTTTCATGGTAATGTCCATTTCCTATTTATAACCCCTTTGGGATAGTTTGTCTAAAGGAAATGTTTCTATTCTGTGCAGCTATTACTGTTGCACCTGGGTTGCCCAATCCAGTCATTGCACTAGGGATCAATACATCACAGTAAGTACAAGAATTATTAAGTTAAAACAGATTCTGAGCCAAAAAACCTCTGAACAATGTTAATCTTCTGTGCAAGTTGTTCAAATAGTTATGCTTAACCATGTTGCTGCCAAAGATTTGTTTGAAATGGATTATTTTCAGTTTGTTTTATTCCTCAGATATATATATATATTTAAATCTCCATTACGGTTTATGACGAGACATATGGGATGGAGGGATTTTTAAACAAAAGTACTATTGTTAGATTATGGAACATTATATAAATATAGCTATATCTATATATAAATATCACTATATAAATATCTATATATAGATATAAAAGAAGAAAAGTAGAATTCCTTTCTCAGTTAGGTGAGTGTAACTCTGGAACTCTCTGTTGTAGCCAGTGGAGTTATTTTGGATTTATGCCACCAGAAATAGGATCAGAATCTGGTGTCCATGTTCTGTGCTGTGCCTTCAAGTCCACCAGGACCTAGGGAGAAGGGGGCTACAAAGATGGCAATTCTGAATTTGTGCTTGGAACTTTTTTCATTAAAACTTCGAGGTCCCAATTTTAATTTGTGGAATATTCACGTTAATAATGAGATCTAATTAAGACATCCATTAAAAGCCCGTTAAAGTTAATTTAACGTAAAAATTCCAATAGAACTGTATTAGATTTTCTCCATTAAATTAACGTTATGGATTTTTAACGGATGTGTTAATTATACATTATTATTAACGGGAATACTGTATTACACAGATTAAAATCGGGTCCCGAGTCAACTCCCAGACTCTTCCAGGGTATGCCAATGACACAAGTCTCCTGTTTCCTAGTGCACTGCTTGGAAAACCAGGCACAGCCCTGTTTACTTTCGCTCAGCAAAAGCAACCTCCAGCAGACAAATCCATCTCTGCATTTAACGATGAACTTCCCCTATTCTCCAAGGAAAAATAAGTCTGGATCAAGTTGTAAATCGTTATTCCGTGGCCAATGAAATATTCAAAGCATGCGAGGCACAAGTGGAGAAGAGGCTCTTTCTCAAATGAGAGGGGGCTTTGGGGTGTCTTTTACTGTTGTTTTGTTTTCGATGTTCAAGGACATAATTGAAGTGCAGCATTCACAAAATCAGGCTGAACATGTTCACTGCGTTCCCCGTGGCTTGTGCAGAAGGGCCTGTTTTGGCACTTGCTTGGGAAATTTTGACATGATCCCTAAACTCCACATGGAGGAGAAAAAAAGGCCCTTCTTATTTACCTCCTAGGGAAAGTGTTGCCCTTATGCCACATATAATAGCAAATTGCTTTTTTTATGGCATGCATAACCTAGATGGGAAAAAATATGGCGCTTGAGGGAAGGAGGGAAAAAGTAAATGAAGTTCCAGGAATGTCATTCTGAAGTAATGAGGCATGGACAGAAAATATACCCCTCACATCATCGGATTGAGATGGCAGTCGAAATAGCTTCATTGAAGTGTCAGCACTCATCCATCAATCAATCATCCACAAGGAAAAATAGCGACAGTACAACGGGGCGGCTTTTATGGGATTTACTCATGGGCATAGGGAATAGCAGCTCAAATGTAGTTCTGACATGAAAAGCAAGGTGCTGATATTATTTTTTATGATGGGAGGATCATAAAGTGAATTGAGAACAGTGAGGTCTGTCTTTGCTTAACCTATTCAACTGGAAATGAACGGAGCTCAACTGGAAACGAGCAGAGCCTTCAGATGGGTTAAGATTGAAGCCTGTGCCGTGCTGAGCACTGGCCATTGACAACAAAATTCTATTAAAGCAAAATCAATGCATTAGCATCGAGCTCCTCAGAAGCTGTTAAATTGCACAGCCAGGTCAGAGTTATTCTGTGAAGTCGCCCAAGGTGGGGCCTGTGGCGCGGACCCAAAGACCACGAGCGCCGCGGTAAATCACCGCTTGGGAGAAACCACGTGTGTGTCTCCAGGCCTGCTCCTTTCCCCGAGGTTTCAGGTGCACAGAAAAAATATTTAGCTTGTTGCAGCAGTGGGTGAAGTTCCTGATGCTGTGCCCTGTTGCTGGTGTTTTGCTGCCTGCTCTGGTAGAACCCTCTGCGCAGTTGGGTTTGTCCCCTGTGGCCGTGGCCAAGCTGCACGAATGCCAACACGGGCAGCTTCCAGGAGCCTCTTCCCACAAAAGGGAGGCCCTGAGTGCCCACAGCAACCAGGGCTGGGGCTCCTGGGGTCACCAGTTGCTCAATTTTTGGCAGAACAGATGCTTTGCTGGTGCCCCGTAGCCAGTGAGCAGCAAAATCCCACCGCCCTGCCTTGCCAGCACCTGAGACCCCAAAGCTGAAACCCTCCGGGAAGATTTTGGGAGGGCCAGTCCCCCCGAGGGAGGTCTGGCCATCCCAGCAGCAGGTTCTTCTCAGGAGCCTTTGCTCTGGCACAGGCAAGTGTGGAAACAGCTACTTCATTTAAAAATGTGGCCACAAACCTTCATTACACAGAGCTAAGCCTCGCTCGCTCTGCCGGCATCGCTGTCCTCTGGGAACATTTTAGGTACGCATTTGAATTAACTGGGGTTTATTTTTTTCTTTTACAATATGATATAAAAAGAGAAAATGTACATCTCTCCTCTCTCTTTCTCGGTGCGGAACTGGATGAGTTGATAGTTTATCTGTCATATAAATCAGGTAACACAGAAAATCATTGCATCTTTTCTCTGTCGCAGCTACTCAATATCTATCGTTCTGACTTTTATTCTTATTGGAGATCATCAAAACATTAATTAAAAGCCTGGTGATCAAACAGCCGAATATTTATGATTCACGTCCTTGCTTATTAACAAGTGGCATATTGATACACCACATATCCAAGCTGTTTGTGCTCCTGCACTGCAATAAAGCAGTGAGAATTGTTACCCTGCTTTGAAAAAAGATTTATTCAGAAACCACAGTTCCCTTCCCACCACCACCCATGTCAAAATAAGCCATATCACCTTTAAAAAATTGTTCTCTTTTAAAAGAGGGAGATGCAATTAGCATCCCTTTGGAGCCTAATATAAAAGAATTTCAGTGGATCAGTCTCAGGTGTTTTTTCCACGTTCTTATTATTTAAGCTGAGAGGGAGAAGGACACTTAACTTTAAAAATTGCTGTCATTAGTACAATAATAATTGTTGGGTTAAAAAAAAAAAATCTTTGAGAATCTGCTAACAAACCTGCCCAGTAATTACTTGTCAATGCAAGTTATCATGGGGTTTATTACCTACTTGTAAAAGTATTTACAAGACTGACCTCCCTAGCTTTTTTAGAGAACAGGGAGGATATAAAAAGTCATTTTAAAAATCAATAATTATATATTAGCAGGATAGGGGTTGAAGCTTCCAAGCCAGTTTTACAGGCTATTGAGTCAACTCTTAGTCATTACCAAGGCAAGGATTGTTTCCCTAATTTTTGGCCTTTTTTTATTTTCCTTAATCATGTTTTGATAAAGTGTCATATTTATTGATTAATTTATACCCACAGTTCAGTTCCTAAAACATAAGGGGATGTTCCTGCTGGAAACACCCATGGAAAACAAACTGCCCTGAGTGAGTAGGAAATACAGAAGTAAGGGAATTTTGGCCTGGGGCAGCTCTGGTGGGACTCCTCTGAGGGGACACTGGCTCTGTGCTGGTTCCTGCGGGCCTGATCAGCCACATTCCAGCACAGCAGCTCAGGGCAGCCCGTGGTTTGGCTGTGCTGTGCGCTTTATTTTGGGCTCAAACCTGTTAAAAACCAAGGGAGTGAAGATGGCAGCCTGATTTTTGGCAGGGATTGAAGAACTGACTCTGCTCAGCCCTCAAGGCCAGGCTGTGCTGAGGCCACGTCCCCTCTCCCTGTGCCATCGTAACTCCCAGGCTGGAGCAGAGGTGGATCTCCATCACACGGGCCTTTTGTCTTCACCAACAGATATACGATGCAATTTATATTTAAAATTCTCTCTATAAAGACAGTATTGATCACAGATTCCAGATCGATACGTTGCAATTACAGCAGGCTTTAAAGGCCATCTGTCCCCAAGCAAGAGCACCGATCCAGCCACCTCGATGGATTGGGAAGAAGTGCTACTGGTTTGTGCCCATCTTCTCACAGCCTGACACATTATTTGTGCTCCTAGGAAGTGGTGTGGGGAGCTATAGAGCTGTAATTCCTGGGTACTGACCTCCCAGGAGGGGCCCTCAGACCAGCTTCTCACTGGGGGTCACAGCAGGGTCAGTGACACTGGTTTTGCTCCCTGGGGTTTCCTGCTCCCCCTCACAATTTATCCCAACTTTCCTTGTTGCCAAAGCCCTGTCCTCAGCTGGGAATGGTCGGCAAAAGGGTCTTGAATTTCACTAAAACTGAGAACTTTTCCACCACGGTGCTGGAGAGTTTGAGTTGGACATTGGTGGGTGCAAAGTGAGCCTTTTTTATACCACAGAATCCTTTAGGTTTGAAAAGACCCCCACAGTCGTGGAGGCCAACCTCTGACCATTGTGTGATGTGACAGATTGCACCACAGCAAGAGTAATATTTTTAGACCTGTAATAAGTGAATAAATGACATGCATCTAAAGGCAGACTTCAATTCACATTTCATCAAACTGAGATCCTAATTTGTCTGCCCCCGAAGCCAAGATCTGCCTGTTGAAGGCCCTGGGTGAGCCACTAGGTCGTTATTCCAGAAAGAAATGCTCTCCTGGATTTTCTTCCTTTCTTCGTTATTTCCTGCAGTGGCTGGCTTCACACAAGTACACAGAGTTTAGAATTTTTATTCTCCAATTTCCTTCTGAGGGAAAGTGAAAGAATAAAATAATGGGTTTGCATTGATAACAGAAGCTGACTTACCTTCACATCCCACACGTGCTGTGCCACGGCCTGCCAGCACCTCCCTGATCTTCCCTGCAACCGCCTCTCTCTGATTTGATTTCAGTCCAACGTCTAAAAAACAGAAGCCAGATTCTGGATGGATTCATTCCAGTGTAAATCTAGAGCCACTCCTTCAAATTCAGTAATTTACCCTCTGTCTGCACAGCCCCAAACACTGTCCTCGTGGTCCTAACCTCGCATTCCCAACGTGTTTAGGCAGTTTGGAAAACAACTTCAGCAAACAGCCTCTATCTCCAGGCAAATTAAACCTTCTGCACTTCAGAAGGTTCAGAGTTATGTCAGGGAGAAGACTGGAAAACTTTGGTGTTGATGTGACTATGCTGGTAAAAGTCCTGATGTAAAACCAGTTGTATCACTATAAAGCACTTTATACTGGTACAGCTCCTTCTGTTTTGCTGGACCACTTTTATCCCAGTGCAAGAACCTTTATCCCAGTATCCTCCAGTCTGTGCTTGTGGTGGTTTTTTGTTTTGACTGTGCTGGCAAAAGAGTGAAGAGCAGATGAAGTTCAGGACGACACTGTTGTTTCTTGTACCGAAGTGTCTGCACAATAATTTCGTGGAGAGTATTTTTAAAAGTGAACTTGCTTTACCACTGGACTTAACTGCAGAGTAATAAACTTCTAGTTCATCATCCCTCTCAGCTCATGAAATGTCTCCAGGCCTTTGTAAAAAGCCCTGTTTGAGACAACAGATTAAATACTAATCCTGGCGGATCGTACATCCCCACTTCAGTTCACACCATCTCGCTGAGCAAACTTCTTTTTTTTTTTTTCTCCTTTTTTGATCTAAGTAAAGGCAACAAATTCTCTCATTATGCTTCTTAGATGAGATAGCAAGGGAAAAAAAAAAAAAAGTCAGTATTTCAAGAAGAAAATGAAAATAACACCTTGGAAAAACGCAGCTATGTTAAAGGCAGGGAATGCTGTCCCCATCCCCAGGGATTCATGGTATGGAAACATCCACACAACTGTCTCCAACGTGGAGGATTTACGTGGGCAATGTTTTCACTTAGAGCCTGGTCCGTGTAACATTAAATAAATGCATATCTATGTGCAGACATACAGGTAGCTACAGATATTCCCCTCTACACATACGATGTGTGTGCAGACACGGGCACACCCGGGGGTGTTTGTGCATCTCTTCCTGGCCCCGGCTGAGGGACCAGCTGGGCACTGCTGGCAGCAGGACCTGCTGGATGAGCAGGGCAGCATTGTGGCTTTACAGAGCAGCAAAGGCTGGGATGTGCAATACAGGTTGCAAAAGCTGACAAGCTCAACAGTTCTTATCTGGCTCAGGGTACTTCTCCGTCCTGTCTCTGGTACAATACCCCCTTTTGTCTCGTGCTCAGGCACCACTCCTTAATCCTCTGTTGTATTTTTTTATTTTATTTTATTTTATTCTCTATGTTTGTTTTGGGTTTTATTCTCTGGAATCTGCCAGCAGGAATCACAAGAGATCCACCCCCATTTAAAGAAAGGAGCATAGTTGGCCATAACAGTAAATTGGGTGGTTTTGCTCTGCCCCTGCCCACGTTTGTTATTGGCAGCATCTTCAGGTCCCACCTGTGACCCGTGATGTTAGGGCTGGAATCTCGTTTCAAAAAGGGTAATAAAAATAAAGAGTCAAAAGCTCATTCCTCTTTCAAAAAAAAAGAAGGAAAAAAAAAATGTACATACTCCAAATGGCAAAAAGGAAAGATGAACCACATTTTTTATATGAACAAATCAACGGGACTCCCTTGGAGAGGACTCGCAGTGACTTTCTCTGTAGAATGTCTCAGTGCTCTGCACTGATTTTGTAACCAGTGCATGCTGTATAGAACATATTGCCTGTAACTTAGAGTGGAGGGGGGGGCCAAGCTGCTCTTCCTTGGGCACTGCAGCTTGTTGGGATGAAAAGTTGCGCCTTTGATGCATTTTTATACTGTACATATATGTATATATTAACTATATTGCCATGTTATGAACACAGATTTTGTTATATTTGCTTGTTTTGGTTTCCTAACAAAAAAAAAAGGGAAAAAAATCGGTCCATAACGGGGGATATTATTTTCTTTTTCCTTTTTTTTTTTTTTTTTTCCAATATGCTTGTAATTTTTGTTTGTTTGTTTTCTTGGTCATCATCTTTTAATGGCTCATAAAGGAATTAGAGACGAGTTTTCAGAGGAACTCTGAGAAGCAAGTCTGTGTTTGCATGAGACCTGCCCAGTTGCTGGCTAGGAAGGGGGGCGGGGGGAAGAGGGGAAATCTAAGTCAAGTTTTGCTTTTAAAGCATGCTTAGTCCCATGGGAAACTCATACATGTACAATTATTCTCTTTGTATTTTATCTAATAGTGCCTGAATTATTTTTTTAATGTCTTCTTGGAGGAACAATTCATAATTGTCAAAATTTGAAACATTAGCTTAATTTTGTTTTCATGACCCCTCATTTCTTCTCCTTATTTATTTTGTTGCTGTTTATAATGGGCCCCAAGGCCGTTTCTGACATTGCAGTGTTCTTCTTCCACATTAAGGATGTTTTTAAAATTACTAAGATTATTGAGCCAACAGGCTGTTTTAATCAAAACCATGTTTCACTTGGTTTGGGTGATTATGAATGGTCCTTCTCAAGGAAAAAGCCCTTTCTGCTGGGAGGACCATACCATCTAGTGGCCCCACAGCTTCATCACAGACACACATCTTCCCAACATTTACTGTCTTTCCAAAAGCCTGGCTGGCAATTTTGCTTCCAATTATTTGCTTATTATAACTAACTTAAGCTAAACAAATTGATAATGTTAATGGCTTTTCCTTCCCCCCCCCCCCCCCCCCCCAATGGTTGATTGCTAAATAAATTCGTATAATTTATACTACAGGAGATCATTGCTTTTATTGTTTTGGGTTCCCCCAAACCAATTATTAACAATCAGGACTATGTATCTCATTAAATTTAAATCAGGTCAAACCTATTTATCTAAGGCCTTTTCTGATTTACAGGAAGATGACTGTATTCCAGAACATTTAAGATGTATTTCTGTGTATGATTTTGCAGCATTGAAATCTATTAAGGGTGATTTTTTTTTTTTCTTCTGTATTTTCACCATGGTAAATACATTGTAAAAAAAAAAAAAAAATCCCTCAATTTTCCCACAGAAAACATTACTTTTTATTCCCAGGGT